>VDFB02324567.1:0-87856 GCA_007258455.2 Sequoia sempervirens | reverse complement strand
CTAAGGAATCCTTTCTTTGTCATGCATGTTCCTTTGGAATACTACAAATAATGCAGTCAATGCATTATCCTAAGCCTTGTAATCACCTAAGTTTGTTAATATAGTCAAATATTTGGTGACCCACTAGTCTACTCATATCCCATACAATGTCTTCCCTTCTAGGAAGTTCCCTCAAAAATTAAAACAACAAACACACAATTAGAGTTCAAAATTTAAATGCATTCTTATTTTCTCTCTTTTTCTTTAGGTTTTCCAAAAGGTGTTATCGAAGAAACTCACATAAGTCATAATCCTTCCCATTCACCACCATATCATGTGCAACATAGATAGTAGTTGTAGACACTGAGTTGTCCCTATTTGTGAAATAAATATTAAATGACCTATCATAATTGAAGCATACTTTACAACAAGGTTTGTGATAGGTTTTGTTGTCAATGCTCTTTTTTCAAAAGCGGCACTAGTTAACTCCATAACCATTCATTCTTAATAGATTTTAGTACCGGTACAAGTTCGGTATCACACAATCCAGTCACAACCTTGATCACTTAGAAATTAGTCTAGGAATGTTTGTCCACATGAATTTTTCATCCATTCTACTCAATGCTTGCCTCACATATTTTGCATTCATATCACTGCTATAGTTGGGGAACAAATTCAAAATGTCAAGCTTCTTTCGAACTAGGTTATTGTATTCTAGTTTCACTAAGAAATAATCTCTAGTTAGCTCATTAGACCATAAATCATAAAATCCTTTGGTGATTATATTCATCCAATTTTCCATGTATATAATCGCTAGTGTCCTTAATGGGTAAAACCCTATGGGGTATCTTTGAAAAAGCACCATCAAGGTCATTATCAAAGACTTTCCATGAATACCTCTTAAATTTTGGTCTAGGTCTCTCGGTGATGTTAACTATGATTGGTGTAGCCATTGTAGCCTCAATTCAATATCAAATGTTAATAAAATAACTTCTATTTCAAACCCACAAAGCACAGATGGTTGTAACTACCTTTTATGCATTCAACAGGATCTAGGGTTTGCACCAATTGCTGTTAATCACCTTCAACAATTCTTCCAAATTTCTCTGCTTTCTCCAAATGCATAAAAGTTATTAGAATTGACTTATAAAATCATTTTTTTTATTTTCCCTAATTTTTCATTAATTGAATCAATTTTCAAAAAGATGGTAAACACTTCACTGATACACTATAAACCCTAAAATGCTCTGCATTTCTTCATATTTGCATCTTTTTTGCTGGTTTCTTTTATAGAAGCTTAAGCATGTCATTTTACAACATATATCTTCATATCACTCCTTGACATCTCATATTTCTAGGCGGTTGTTAGATTTTTTTGTTATTTCTCCCTCTAAGCCCATGCCTAAGTTTAATTTCCAAGAAGATTATCTACACTAGAGGGAGGTACATATACATTTGATTCATATTTGTTCTTAGGTTCCTTTTTTTTTCTCCAAATCTTCTCCATTTCCTTATTTACTTCAGTAGGATCAATTTTCTTCATAGGTTCATTCCTATTTCCTAGATTAATCAGCCTTCCATTCTTGCTTTTGCAAATTCTTGAAATATGTCCAAGTTTGTTGCAATTGTAGCATATAACATTTTTCTTAATAAAATAACTTCTATTCAATCTTTATATACACTGGTTAGCTTTATGTACAAATACATTGCATGTAAAACAATAACCATTGAAATATTGAACCATTCTAGTAGTATTAAATCTATTCATCATTTGTTCTATATTCAATAGCTCTATGTCCAAATTTATTACATGCAATTTTTTTTTGAAGAATGATCCAACATTTTGATTCATTCTAATTTCTACATTTTGATGAAATTGAGAGAATAATTGAGCAATTTGATTAAGCATGGAAGCATCAATAAATACATAGAAAGGTTGGTAGATAACCAACCTAGTTGTGCATACCCGATCAACTAATCATAACTTTAAAATTAGTTATGTATTATTAATAATAATGCAATAAAAAATCTATTCTAACATCCCCTTATTACATCATATGCCCAAGAGACCAAAGCATGAAAGTTCAAAAATCCTCAAACTTCACAACTGCAAGTGACTTGGTAAAGATGTCTGCACGTTGCTCGTGAATTGAAAAGAACTAGAGTTGTATATTCTGTTGCTAAACATGCTAAAAAATGTAATGGTACTGAACCTCAATATGCTTGGTATGCTCATGAAAAACTAGATTTCAAACAAGCTTCAACACATTCTGATTATCACATAACAAAGTGGTAGGACTTGTATCAGGAACACCCATTCCTATCAAAATGTGATGTAACCATATCACCTCACAGACAAGCCCCCTATAGTGTGATATTTTTCCTTTGTGGAAGAGTGAGCAACTGTGGTTTGTTTCTTGCTCCCCCATGAAATCAAACAACATTACAAAAAAAAAAATGAAGCCTGAAGTAGACTTCCTATCATCCATTGGACCTACATAGTATCCATTAGTGTATCCATATAATGAAAAATATGCATTTTGCTTATATTCCAGGCCATATGCCATTGTACCACAGATGTATCTCAAAAACCTCTTTGTTTCCTTTCAATGAACAACCTTAGGTCCCTACATAAACCTATAAAGATAAAATAATAACAAAAATGATATTCGGTCTGGTATATGTCAGGTAGATGAGACTCTCAATCAACAAGCGATAAAGAGTAGTGTTCACCTGAGCAGATGGATCGTGGTGAGAAAGTTTCAAACTCTTTTCCATAGGGGTTGACATAGGTTTCCAATCTTCCATATTGAATCTCTCGAGCAATTTATTGGCATACTTCATCTAAGAAACATATATTTGATTCTTCTTTTTCCACACTTCAAGTCCAAGACAATAATGCAAGAGCCCGAGATCTTTCATGTCAAACAACCATTTGAGAACATTCTTCATTCATCAATAATCAGCAAATAACTCCCTGTGATAACCAGATCATAGACATAAACAACCAGAATGATAATCTCGCCCCTTGCTCTTTGAGGTAGAGATTGGGATTATATGAATTCCTAATGAATCCATGGTTAAGTAGATGCTCATCGATCTTGATATACCAAGCTCGAGGAGCCTATTTAAGACCATAGAGGCATTTGATGAGTCTGCATACTTTGTGTTGCTTCCTAGCTGTAGTGTATCCCTTTGGTTGAGTCATATAGACTTCCTCCATGAGATATCCATTAAGGAAGGCGCTCTTGACATCCATCTAGTGAACTTTCCACCTAAATTGCACTACAATAGCCAATGCCATATGGATAGTATTGATCTTTGAGGTGGGGGAAAAAGTCTCATCATAATCAATTCCTTCCTTTTGTGCAAATCTCGTGGCCACAAGTCGGGTCTTATACTTGTCAATGCTATCATCTACCTTGGATTTGATCCAGAAAACCAATTTGCAGCAAATAACCTTCTTCCCTAGTGGAAGATTAACAAGTTCCCATGTATTGTTCCTTAGAAGTGTATGATATTCAACATCCATAACATCTTTCCAAGGTGGTGACTCAAGATCTTGTTGCACTATTTCAGGTTTAGAATTTTGCACAACTGTACACATAAGGGCCATATTCACTTCTTCATAAGACTTGCTACGATTCTTAGGCCCATGAAAAAATGTATCAACAACTGCATCATCTTTTGCATCCTTTATGGTGGTATGATACCACTTAGGAACCTTCTTGTGTACAAAAGATGAGGATGGAGGTGTGAGAGGAGGAAACTCGTCCAATGGAAAGAAAGTGTTATATGGAGTTCCTTCATCACCTTCCTTATCTTCATCAACCTCCCACGCTTCAAAAATTTCTTCATTAGGAGATTCAAGTAACTGTGGTGCTTGGGAACATACAGTTGATGGAGAGGAAGAGGTGTTGCTACCAAATTCCTCATTAAATACTACATCCCTGCTAATGTACACCTTCTTTTTTTAATGTATCCATAAGCCGATATCCATTTGATTCCAAACTATATCCAAGAAAGATTCACTTTAAAAACTTATCATCCAATTTTTCTCTCTGAACCTTAGGGACATGCATGAAGGCAGTACATCCAAACACTTTGAAATGTGAAATAGATGAATTTTTTCTAGTCCAAGCTTCTTCTGGTGTGATATTATCAAGCACTTTGGTGGGTGCTCAATTCAAAAAATACATTGTTGTGTGAACTTCTTCAACAAAGAATGCAGGAGAAAGATTTGCATCCTTCAACATGCATCAAAACATTTCAACAATAGTACGATTACACCTCTCAGCAACACAATTATGTTGCAACATATGTGCAGTGGTCAATTGTCTCTGTATGCCATGTTTATGCAAGTAAGCTCCAAAATATTTACTTGTGAACTCCCCCCTCAATCTGAGTGAAGGGCTTTGAGAGACTAACAAGATGACCATTGTGCAAGAGCTCAAAACTCCTTGAATTTCTCCAATGACTCATGCTTGTGAGCCAAGCAATAGACTCACATTTTTCTTGTATAATCATCCACAAAGAGAAGAAAATTTTGATCATTTTGATGACTGCAAGGCATAGGTCTACAAAGATCGGCGTGAACTAATTCTAAGGGAATAGGGGCTTTATTTTCTACAGCAGGAAAAGGATCCCTATGAAGTTTTCCTGCAAGAAAATGTGATAAAATAACTTCTAACTTCATATTTCTCTTACTCAATGCAAGAAGATAACCAAAATTAAGGTGGAAAAACCTTCTATGATAGAGAGTTGTGGATGTGTTGATGTTCACTACAAGGGCTTGATATTTGTGTGCAACATCAATCAACTGAAATATCTTTCCTAGCCCTGAAGAATGAGATAAAAATGCTCCATTGCAAGTTTTGTCTTTGATAGGACAAAGTTTCTCACCATTGAGCTGATCAAATTTAACTTGTAGGTTATGCTCAAGTATTTGACTTACTGAAAGTAGGTTCTTAGTGAGCCCTGGGATATACAAAACCCGTGTAAGTATACATGTATGAGTTCTTAATGGAAGTGAAATATCACCAATTCCCTAAACTTTATATGAGGTATCATCACCCAATGAAGCATTCCCATAGGAGGTAGATGGAGATAAGGCACAAAACCATTTTTGTTCCCCTGTTATATGCCTAGATGCACTAGAATCAACATACCATACTATTGGAGTACAATACCACTGAGAGGGGAGTGAATCAGTGGTATGGAAAATTTAAACTAAACTGAAATTCCCTTTTCACAATCTTGAACATATGGAATGCAAGTTTCAGGGTTGATCAAAACAACATGCTTGTAAAGCTTTCAAAGTTTGAATGAAAAAGTGTATAAACAGATCATGCACGAAAATATGTTAGGTATGATTAATCATGAAAACATAATAGCTTAGGACACCATGAAAACTTTAATTCTGAGGGATAGACAAGATTAAATATCTAAACATGAAGACTATATGTTGAAAGGTACACAAGACTGAATGTTTTGAACATTAAAACCAAATAGACCACAAGTAATGAGAAACCATAACACAGTATTTTATGAGTGGAAAACCATCATAGGGATAAAAACCACTCAAGAAAATGCCTCACTGGCTTAGTAAAAATTCCATGTTTATAGAGCCTCATTGGCTACAATTTATGCCTCATTGGAAAAGCCTCGCTAGCTACACAACATGCCTTACTGGAAAATATAGCCTCACTGGCTTCACAAAATGCCTCACTAGCAACATGTAGCCTCACTGGCCAAAGATCAAACTTGTCTCACTAACATGATCTTATACATCTTATAGTAAATCATGAAGAAAAATAAATTACAGAGGGTTTCTCTATTTCACTGCACACCATTTAAACTATACATTCTATATCTTATAGATTCATTGAACTTGGAACCTATAAAACATACAATATACATAATAGTTCTTTGTTTTGCATACAACCTCTTACAAAAAATAGTTACAGTATTTTCCTCAAGAACTATATCTCTTTACAGAGTAAGATATCACAATAAAATGCATCGAACCCACATTAAGTGATCATGTCACTTATATAAATAAAAAAATAAATTTTTCTACCACTTGTCAATATGAAAACCTATGCTTCATAACTATTTTCTAGAAGTCATTGTGGAGTTCCTCCTCTACAATGAAAACTCCTCATTTTATAACTACATTCAACATTGCTTATTCTATGACAATTGAAAGAGCATAAACTGTATCTCTTCTCATTTTTTTTATTTCATTCTCTAACTATATGCAAAGCTAAAACCATAGATATATAAAGCAATCATCAACCTAACAAAGATCAATATAGCCATACCTCAATATCCCTGGGAAAAAGCAACCACAACAACTTACAATCTCAATTGGACAAACCATCACACTACATCTGTCAACAAATTTTTCTTTGAATCATGTCGCCCAACCACTAACACTATCATATCAAAACCATATTCAAACCCTAACTTCCACTGTCAAAGCCTTTGTGCCCTAGCCACTATGTGCAATGATCTTCCTGAACAAATATCTTTTCCTCCTACACTAATCCATTATAATTTAAATAAAGTTTGAATAATAATATTTGATTAAGGTCTTTGCACCCAGTTCACATTGCATAAAAGTAGTCGATGTTCAAATGACACCCAAGACAAAAGCCTCTTACTAGAAGAAATGGTTTCCTTAGGTCCAAGGGATGGTAGTGTTATGATGTTGATGCCCTTAAGTTGTAACTTAAGTGGCCATCCACCTATGATCACAACTCAATCTCATAATATAACAAAAGTAATGACGTTTCAACTTTGTGCCTTAAAATATACCTTTTAGGGTTTAACTCTTTTCATTTTATAAACCCTCAACCATAAATATCTCCCGAGTCTTTTGGACTCCTTGACTATCTCCCATGAAAGACAACTCAGACAACTTGACATATTTTGACATATCTTGACATCCTATGACATCTAATCCTTTAGTCAACTCCTTTAGACACTAAAGATCTGCATAATACACTTCAGTTATAAACATGTACAAGATACATGTACAAGGTCATGACAACAATTCATCTCCCAAAACTAAGAACATGTAACAACTACTTATCACAACAGTTATAGTATTCTTCTTAAGAACAATATCTCTTTACAGAGTAATATATCACAATAAAATGCATCGAACCCACATTAAGTGATCATGTCACTTATATAAATCAAACATAACTTTTGCCGCCACCTAAAAATATGAAAACCTATGATTCATAACTATTTTCCAGTAGTCATCATGGTGTTCCTCTTATACAATGAAAACTCCTCTTTTTATGCTGACATTTAGCATTGTTTATTCGATAACAACTGATAGAGCATAAAATCTATCTCTTCTCAATTTTTTTATTTCATTCTCTAACTGTATGTCAAGCTAAAACCATAGATATATAAAGCAATCATCAACCTAGGAAAGATCAATATAGCCATACCTCAACTCCTGGGAGAAAGCAACTACAACAACTTACAATCTCAACTACACAAATTGTCACACTACAACTGTCAACAAAAACTACTTTGAATCATGCCACCCAACCATCATCATTGCCACATCAAAACCATATTCAAACCCTAACTTGCACTGTCAAAGCCTTCGTGTCCTAACTGTTATGTGAAATGATCTACCTGACCAAATATCTTTTCCTCTAGCACTAATCCATTATAATTTAAATAAAGTTTGAATAATAATATTTGATTAAGGTCTTCGCACCTAAGTCACATTGCATAAAATCTGTCGATGTTCAAATGGCACCCAAAAAAAAAGCCTCTTATCGGAAGAACCTATTTCCTTAGGTCCAAGGGTCGGTAAAGTTATGATGTTGATGCCCTTAAGTTGTAACTTAAGTGGCCATCCACCTACGATCACAAGTCAATCTCACAATATAACAAAAGTAATGATTTTTCAACTTTATGCCTTAAAATATACCTTTTAGGGTTTAAATATTTGCATTTTACAAATGCTCAACCATAAATATCTCCTGATTCTTTTGGAATCTTTGACTATCTCCCAAAAGAAAACTTAGACAACTTGACATCTTCTGACATATCTTGACATTCTCTGTCATCTTATCCTTTAGTCAACTCCTTTAGACATTAAAGATCTGAATGATACACTTCAGTTATAAACATGTACATGATACATGTAGAAGGTCATGACAACAATATGTCTCCCAAAACTAAGAACATGTAGCAACTGAACTCCTTATTACAACAATCACACTTTTGATATCAATGAAAAATAATATCCTACACATACTAAATTGTTAGTTGTGGCAGCCTTTGTTTCTATAGCATAAAAAAAGTGCATGTGGATGCCACATTTCGTTGTTGTTTGTTGGGATTTTTTTGCCATTGTGAATATTTCTTCTTATCCCCTTGGAAAGATTTTTGTGGATTTTTGCTACCAGATTCACTATTGGCATAGGAATTATACCGGCACTCTTTGAGTTCATGACCCTTTCTTCCATGAATAAGGCATTTCTTTTTCTTATTGGAATAGTTGTCTTGACTTTGATTTGATTGTCCTGATGGACCACTTCAATGATCAGGTAGTTTTCCCTTTTGTTTTGCTGCAAGGGCCTGATTGTCTTAAGTGTCAGTCTCCCCAAATATTGCTTCTTTGTATTGAAGCAAGTCGACAAGTTTTTCAAATGAGGGTGTTTTATGTGCCACATTTAAACATGTAACAAACAATCTAAACGAAGGGGGTAGTGCTCTCAAGACAATTGGCATAAGAGAGTCATCTATGACTTCTTCCCCTAAGGCTTGAAGTACTGTTCTCAGTTCAACAACTCTTCTAGAGAAAGATTCTACCTTTTCACCATTTTTCATTTGGAGACAATGTAACTATCATTGCAGATGAAGGATTTGGTTTTTTTTTTTTGCCTCATAGATAGTTTTGAGGTGGTCCTAGGCATATTTTGTAGAGGTTGTAGTGTGAATGTGAGGCTAAACCTCATCTAGCACACTAAAAAGGATGATTAATTTGGCTTTTTGGTTGGCCTTGTCAAACTTATATTGATCATCACTGGCTATAGTTGGTTTGGTTGTGTTTCTCAAAATAATATCCCAAAGGTCTTCAAGTTCTAATTGCATTTGGACTTTGGTTTTCTAGGAAGCATAGTTTTCACCCTTTAGGAATTGGGAATTAGGTAGGAGGATTTTTGGTGTACTAGGAGCCATTTTTATTTTGTATGAATTATCCTTATAACTCCTATTGAACTCTGAACTTCTACAAATGTTCTACAAATTCTCTAAATCTTAAATGTAGAAATCACAATATGTTTACTGCTTAAAACCAAAAAATTGTAGAAGAAAAGATGTTTGCACCTTTTATAAATGAATTATGTCTTTGTAACTTTCATTTCTCTGGACAACTTATACAACAACAACACCCATGTCATAGATAAAAAACCTTGTCCAAGCTATTACAACAACAACACCCATGTCATGGATGAAAAAACTCATCCAAGCTATTACAACAACACCCACATCACAAATGAAAACCCGTCCAAGTGACTATGTATTTTTCCTTCACACATTCAAAGTTGTATTTTTTTCCACTCTATTTCTTTCACACAATCACAAGCCAAATGTTTTTTTGTGCATTTAAACTTTGTTTCTGATGCCTCTTTCAGAATGAGTTCGACAAATTTTCTTTTCGATAGAAGAAAGCCTTGACATCTTTTTTTAGCATAAATTTGTCCATGTCTTTTTATAGAAAGAATACCTCCCATCAATACACTTGCATATAGAAACCTTCGATCAATGCTCAAGAGATTCTCCTCATACAATGATCACATCTCAGAGGGTCCCATCTTCCAAGTGGTGATCAAGATTTCTTATTGTTCCTCTAGGTGGCGATCAAGATTTAATGTTGGCATGTTAAAGACTCATAACTATTACCTGTAATGAAGGATTTCTGCAAAACAAAATAAGTTCGTATCACATGCATGCAATATTATCCAATCAACACAATAGAATGCAAAGGAGAAATGCAAAAGAAAGGGAATGAAACTAGAGAAATCTCACCCATTTCTCTCCTCCATGACTAACTTCTATTATACCTCCTAGCTTGTTGTAATAATGGATGCCCTCAGATTTTGAGGAGCAAACTCTATATGCCTAGACCCAAACAAGACTTTGAAGGAATTATTTTAAAAGATTTATGCAAATAGGAAATGAAATCTAAGTGCAAATATTCAAATACTAATGGCTAGAATGTAAGAAAATGACAATAAACAAGGAATCTAAAATGGTTTTTAAGAAATTCAAGATTAAGATCAAGGTAGGTGGGAACGATATGGATTAAATGGTCGAATGCCATTTCCAAGAGGAAGGTCTAGGAGATGAGACGACTTGCCCCCAAGTGTAAAATTATGCATAGATGATTTATTTTACACATGACGCCTGTTTGCTAGGTTTTCATCATGGTACTTATCTAGGGCGCCTGTTTGCCAAGTTTTCACCGTAGGACGAAATTTTTCTCTTTACTATTTTCTTGACTTTTTATTTTTTTTGTGTCACCAAGACATCTGTTTTCCAGGTTTTCATCAGGGTGATGATTTTTTAATTTTTCAATTTTTTTTTTTGTATTTCTAATTTTGTGGATAGCCTAGATGCTTTAGATGACCACATACTGTTTTGAATCCACTGACTGTGCCGATGTAGAGACTGGTGCCATGATATGGCAATAATGACCTTGTTGAAGGAGTTGTCTTGTCAGGATCATAGCGCTTTCATATAACTGATTGATGTCATCATGGTCCTTTTTGATACTAGAGTTGGCCTTATTAGAATACACACATCGTGATAGAGTGCCATGAGAGTCCTTGTGGTAAAGAGTTGCTACCATGATGTGACGAATTTGTGACGTGGGATCATTGGACTTTAGACGAGATGTAGGGTTATGACGAATGATGGTAGACGTGGAAAGATTGTTTGGATTTTTGGATGAATGACTTTTTATTTTCCAAACTTGGAATGGTGGATGACGGATTTTGGAGGGATGGTGTTTGGAACCAACACTTTTATATGCCTTGAATGATGACCATTTTGAAGGAGGTGGACATGTGTTATATGTGGGAGTCCTCTTGTCTTGTGGCTCCACATTGTGTTTGACTTTTGTATTTGACTTGGTGTCTTTGTTTGATCCATCTTTCTTTGGGATCCATTTTAATTTCATTTGTCTACTTGTCCTTTTGTTTGATTCAATGACCTTTGACATTTGATTTTGATCTTTTGGCTTGTAAGAGTTTTGTTTTTGTTGGTTCCAAAGGGAAGGTTTATTTATGATGGAATGACAGTTCATGGTGTGGGTGGAGGGGGTGTTGGCAACAATTTTATGACAAGGATTTCTCATGGAATCCATTTTGATGTTTGTATCTAACAAAGTTGCCCCCAGTATCGAGGAGGTACCACTGACATCGTTTGATTTACTAACTGAGGAATAACCAAGACCTTAATGTCTGTAATTTTCTTGAAGCTGTATTGGTTCTAGAATGCCTTGCTTGTGTATGCCTAGTCCTATCATTTCCACGCATTTTACCACTTACTTCGGTCTTGACATAAAACTGGAACACATAAATCATGCTTTGGGAAAAATCTTGACATATCTATCCTTCGGTCATACACAATTCATGAAACATCATGTCATTGACCGTCATAGTCTTATTGTCTTTATACAACATAGTCCTTGAAAATCATATGAAAATTCCATTAGTCTCATGTCTCTCATCTTTTACCAAGGCCATCCCCTATCCTTTCATGCTTGTCACCTATCTTGGCCTTCCCTTGTCAAACGATCTAAGGATAATCATCAACCCATCTAGTCCTAACCAAGTCATTCCAAATGCAACGAGTCTAATCCATACAAGCACATTATCCAAAATTTTAATTGATTGCATTCCTGGTGCAGCTATAGACCTCCATACTTTCATCACATTATCGTCATCATCCTCACGTTGTTTCAAGATGCGTCCTTCCCATGTCAAACAATGCTATCATCACCTGTCAATTGGTATTCAGCTTGACTAGGGGCACAATCATGTTTGTCCTTGGATTCTCATGTGTAGGCATCAGTCACATGCATTTGTCATGATCCTCTTAAACCATTCAAAAAAGACAAAAACATCACAAAAAGTCCTAAAAAAGACAAAAACATGGCAAAAATTCTTGAAAAAAAGACCAAAAACATCATAAAATGTCCTAAGAAAGACCTAAAAATCATAAAATGTCCTAAATAAAATACAAAAACATCCAAATCAATGTCAAAGTCAGTCACATGGAGTCAAAGTCAGTCATGTCAGTCAGTCCATGTCATTGTACGAACTACGTTGTCTCTGCTCATTTGCTATGTAGGCAAGACTCATTTTCGAGTCCCCGAGACATTAGGTTAGTCCTTTTAGGTTGCCAAAATAAAATCAGGGCACAATCTTTGGTCATCAATACAAAGTCATTAGTCATGTCGAACTACGAGGTCTCTGAGTGCATGACGTAGGCGAGGCCATCAGTTGATGAGCCCCTGAGGCTGCACTAGGTTAGTCCATTAGGGTTCAGGGCATCACACTGGCACACACATCAAAAGGTCTTCAAGACAAAGTGAATCATTCCCAAATGGATGAAGCTGATAAAGCAAATTATGGCAATCATTTATTCAACATGATAATCTCATCAGCACATGTCATCATGACAATAGTGACATATGGTCAACACAAGTCAAACTCGATCAAAACAAGTCAAATCATCATACTCCATCAAACAGTCAACTCTTGGTTAACCTTCAGATATGTCCTTTTGAAAGGTAACCTCTGTCATTCATGCCTTAGGATGTGTCCTTCCTAGGCATCATCACCATCATTCGACATTTTGAGGGATCCTCCTGACATCTAAGGATCACTCTTCTCGACATCAAAGTTCTTTCAGATGTGTCCTTTAGAAGAAAAATCCCTATCATTTATGCCTTAGGATGTGTCCTTCCTAGGCATTGTCATTTATCACCTGGAATTTTGAGGGATCCTTTTGAATTTTAAGGATCAATCCTCTCAACATCAACATTATTTAGGATGTGTCCTCCCTAAATTTGGAAATCTTCGACATATCGTCATCTTGGCATTGCAAAAACTTTGGCACCCAAACATTTCATTATCATAAATCCTGACATCTTGACATCAAAACAATGGGTATCTAGACGCACTTGGCAAACACTTGGCACTTGTCTTTTAGCTTTCATCATGGTACTAGCTTTTCAGCGAGATGCTGACAATAGGATTTAGAAAAGCAGCGACATATCATCTTGTCTTTTGGCTTTCATCATGGTACTAGCTTTTCAGCAAGATCCTGACAACAGGATTTAGAAAAGCAGCGACGTATCATCTTGTCTTTTGGGTTTCATCATGTTACTAGCTTTTCAGTGAGATCCTGCCAATAGGGTTTAGAAAAGCAGCAACGTATCATGATTATCTTATCTTATCTTTTGGCTTTTTATCATGTTACTAGTTTTTCAGCAAGATCCCAACAACAGGATTTAGAGAAACAATGACGTATCATGACATTTATCTTGACTTTTGACACACATGATTACTAGTTTCTCAACAAGATCCTGATTTCAGGATTTAGAAAAACAACGACGTATCATGATAAGGGCTTTATTTTGTATTTTGACAATCATGTTGCTAGTTTCTCAAGGATGTCCTAGAAACAGGATTTAGAGAAGGAGCGACATTTCATGATTTGTCATTTTGTCTTTTTCTGGTTGTGGTTGGTTATGACAAAAAGACTGGGGAAATCACACTCTAGTTTGAGTCATGAGCATCCTTGTCTGTGACTGCTTGTATTATGTGATGGTATGACCTTGCACACCTTGATCTATGTCATATCATGGTGTTTGTTGGCCATCACAATAGTCTGCCCAATAATGATTAAGAGCAATAAATATTAAAGTCCTACGGTAAGGTTTTGAAGGATTTGGTCTAGGAACTAACATGCCTCTTCTTTAGTCTTATCATCTTCTCTCACTCATCTCATATATGCATTGCATCCATATCATCATCCACATCTTTTGCACTAACATTTCTTTGTCTCTTCATATTCTAGTCTTCTCATCAATTTCGAGAGCACACCTGTGATCTTGGAACTCATCTGTCCTCTCGAGGGGGCATACCGCTACCCTCCTCATTGTTCTTCCTCATCTTATTTTGCATTGGGGCATATTTTTGACTTATTTTCTTTGTCACAACGCGACAAGCGACATTATGACAAAGAGGGGCAAAATGTAGACACCTAAAAATGACCTAGGCCTGCAAGCTTTATTTTTACCACTTTTCGTCCTAGCATAATTATGACACTTTAATTATGTTCCTAACCCATCTTCAACTATTAATTAAATAATTCACAATTATTTAATTAATTCAGGGTCTTCTATTCTTCCTGATTATTAAATGGATAAATCATATTTATTTAATGCGTCACTAATTACCTAAAGTCAACTCATAATTAAATAAAGTTCTCATTTTATTTAATTAATCTTTGTCATTAATGTCCTCCTGATTATCAAATAAATATATTTTAATATATTTATTCAATATGTCACTAATTCCTAAATTCTCTCTTTTAATTAAATAGATTTGCCAATTTATTTAATTAATTAACCACTTCTTCTAAATTAAATAATTATTTTTAATTATTTAATTGTTGTATGTGGCACTTCTTTATTTTTAAATAAAATAATTTATTTAAAAATGTCTCACATACTTAACTAATTCTTCTTTTAGTAATTAATTTCAAAAATCAATTACTCCTTATCTCACAAAATCCATATTTTGAATTAATTTAATTCAAAATGGAAATATTCTTCTACAAATCAAGTAATTTCTAAAATTACTGATTTTCTAAAATCCCATCTTCTTATCTTCTGGTTTTTGCTAATTTCATCTCAACTGTCACATTTATCTTGGATTTAATTTATTTAATTAAATCTTATTCACACATTTGGGTATTTTTGTAATACCCCTCCTCTTACTATTTGGATTTATTAATTTCTATGCTTTAACTTGATACGTTGATACTATGATGATACTATTATGGTTTGATTTGGTTGGTTTGAAGTTTGATGATGTTATTATTCCTTTAGAGGACATGATCGTTTGATATGACATTATTAGTATGACTTATGATACTCTGTGTGTTGATTGGATTATTGTTTATTCAAATAGTTGTTCATTAATGTTTTATATGTCGATGTGATGATTCTATGGTGATCATGTTATTTGAATTTAGTATTATTTTATAATGCAATGGTTTAATAATTAGTTATGATGCAGTAGTTAAGTATCATGTTATCTTATGATCAATTTGGTTAAAAATGTTAGTTCGTCTTTGATATTGTAATTGTTAGAATAGAGTAGGTGGGAGGACAGTGTAGCATCACTCGCTCACGAGTGCCCTGCTACACTGCAATTCCTTCTCACGATAGGAGGTTTGATTATATATATACATGTGCTACTTGACATTTATTTGGATGCAGGATTGCAAGAATAAGTCTCGATTCCACCTACTTCGGCAGGACATGGCGAGCAATAAATTAACCCAATGGGTAAAATGTTGAAAAAGGGAGTAGGTTTGGAAGTGTCCTCGTTCCAAGTCCATCGTCCTATTGTAAGTTGTTGTGTCGTGACTGAAGTTTTGTCCTTGTCTTTATGTAGTTTGACTGTTGAGTATTTATTTAATTCTTGGTTAGTGTTTAATTAATTAATCGTATTTTATAAAATAATTAATTAAAGTTGTCTTGTTGTTTTGATTTAATTGAGAGTTAGTAAATGGTTAAATTTAAATTTATTGTAAATTAAAAAGTATTTAATTAATTAAGATTTAAGAAATTAAATTAAATTAATATTATTGAGAATAATTAGATATTATCTTTTTATTAATATTTAATTAGAAAATCATGTGAAGATAATATCTGAATTAAATAAATTATTTTAATTAAAATTGAGGATAAGTTGTGCTTTTAAAAGCTAAAAAAAGGACCAATAAGAAAGGAGGCTTTTGAGAAAAGAAAGCGGAAGAGCTTTATTGAATCTTTATCTTTGATTTATTATTTTTATGAGGGAATTATTCTGACACAGGAGTTTTTTGGACTCTGTTGTTTTGGATCTGGAAAAGAAAATAAAAAGAATTTTGTTGAGACTTCTGGGGAAAATAATTGTTTTGAAGATAGATAGATTCGAAAGGAAAATTGCAGGAGGAATTCGAAAGGAGGTGACAGAAGGGACTCTTCTTCAGACAAAGGACTCTAGGTTTTCTCCTTTTAAGTTATTAATATTTTATTGTTCTGTAAATGAATCTAGTTGCTAAGTTTTCGAAAAAGTGTATGAATGAAGTTTTGTGATTTGAAAATAAACTTCGTTACTTTTGAAAAGAGGATATGTGATTAAAAAATGTTATATTAAACCCTTGAATTCTTTCGTAGGAAGTTATAGTTAAACCTTTCGAAATTCTTCCATGAAATTGGGTTGAGAAATTGTTTGTTGGGAAGCAAATCATTGTATTATGGCTTGAATTTATTTGCCTAATTTGTTTTGTATCTGGTAGGAAAATCTAATTGTTATATTACTTATTTTGTAAATTTTGCATAAATATATGTATATTTATATACCTACATATATGTGTGTGTGTGTTTATATCGAATAAATAAATAAGAATGTGCTTTATTTCTGTATAATTTATCTTCTTTTCCCTGTGTACTGTGTACTGCGTGCCTTGTTGAATAAGAAAAATATTTAATTCGTTATCAGTGATTTAGAGGTATGTTTGAACAAAAAAAATATATATATATATAAAATATTTATATTCATTTTATCGAAATTCGAAATCCACATTTTAAGGGTTTTAATATATAAAAATAAAGTAAAACAAATAAAACAAAATAAAATTAAAGTTTTAAAATTTTTGGGGGAATGGGAAAGGACGGTGGGTGCCATACCAGTCCTGTCCCCGGCGTACTGCGCAGCAACCACTAGGCTGCGGCCTCCCTTGGGAGGTGCGCAGTACCACATGGACTGCATTGTTTTTTTTCTTTTAAAAACAAATTTAAAATTTAAGATTTGTTTATTGTTTTTTTTTTAATTCATTTATTTCGAATTTTGTTTTCATTTGAATTTAACTTTTAATGAAATATATATATATAAATATATATTTATAATTGAATTTGGTTTATAATGAAATTATATATATATATATATATAATCGAATTTAGTTTATAATATATATATCTATATATCTATATATATATATATTGTATGTTTTAGAAAGTTATTTTATAAATTTTAAAAATATATTTTTAGAAAATGATTTAATTCATACGTTTATTTTATATATATATGAAGTGATATGCTGCATTTGTGAAGTAAAAATATAATTTTGAGAAAATTGCAATGAATAATGTAGCTTGTGCAAATTATAATTAATTTTGTGCTTTGAATTAAATCGAATAGTTTAAATTAAAAGATATGATGTTATAGTGTAATTGTGCGAATTTGAATTAAATGATGTGTTTTGTTTTGAATCGAATATTCTCGAATTGTTGATTTAATTGTTTGATGAAATTATTGAGTGTTGGAAATATATTTATATGGAGTTGTTTTTTTTAAGTAATTGTTTTCTTGAGAATTATTCGTTAAATCTATTGTGGGATTCTCTTCATTGTTTTATTGTGTCGTATGGGAAAACCTTAGGTTTACCTTACCTTTCATAAGCATTTAAGTTTTTGTTAAGGGTTTCCAGAGATTGAATGCTTTTCTATCATGTTTCTTTTATTCTCCATGTTGGGCAAATGGGGTTAAGGGTCTATGTAAGTCTTCCAGAGAAGTGCTCTAGAGTGGGATGTTTTGTGTAGAGGTTCAATTTGTGAATCACCTTGGGAATGGTGTAGAGTTGTACTATTATGTTGTACCCAGTTTCCACGAACGGGGATTTGTGCCTCCTGAGAAATAGGAGAGGGTAATGAGATTTGTACCTCCTTTGGAAGGAGTGTGTTTTCAGATTTGGTTTCCTCCAATGTTCGGAGTGAGTTTCCTTGTTTTGTTTCCGCCTTGGATTGGAGAGGTTATGTTGTCTAGTTACCTATTGTGGTATTGTACCTTGTGTGTGACACACAAAGGGGCGCTAGGGTAACTCACCTAGAGTTTAATTAAGTGATAATTTAAAAGAATTAATGGGGATCTTTCACACTAATAAAGATAAAGAATGTCTCTCTCGTGAAGCAAGTGAATGATAAGGCTCGAGATGAGATGGGTCGCATAGTTTTGCATGAGGGTCCGGCGGCCGGTAGAGGCAAGCCAGGGTAACCCAGGATGGGGGTCCAGTAGCCTAGGAAGGTTGAGCCAGGGTAACTCATGGCAATTTATGCATGACACTCTTCCTATGTCGACAGTTAATCAGTTATTGTGCATTGTTCATGATCTTGGTTCTCTGGAAGCATTGTAACCTCGTGTTAAGTGATGTTGTGATTGTTGTGTTAAGTGATTTTGTGATTGTAGTGTTAAGTGATATTGTGTTTGTAGTTGTTAAGCGACTTTGTGATTGTAGTTGTTAAGTGATATTGCGTCTGTAGTGGTTAAGTGATTTATTGGTTTCTCTTTGGTTATTGTTGGAAGAAGTCCTTGTTATTATGCCTTGAGTTTCATTGATGTTGTGAGTGTGACTAGTTGTATTTTGGAAAGGTGTTTTATTGTTATGTCTAGAAATTATGGGTTGTTGTGCCTTTTGGATTTGTCATTGTGAGTTTTCTAAGTGTTTTTTGTTGTTAAGTTGTCTATTTGGAGTTAGTCTTTGTTATTGTTAGGCGTGCTTGGTCAGGGACCCTTCCTTGTCTACTCTCAGCACGGGGGTGGTTGGGTGGAACGTGCTTCGCACCCTGTTGGGTTTCCCTTTCTGTTGCAGATGTATCTTTTATTGCAAGTTTTTGGAAGATGTTGATGATCTAGTAATTCTTTGTACCAGATACTTCAGATGTAATGTATTCATTGATGTATTGTCTCCCAAGTGTGTTGGGATGACCTTGTTGTAAATTGTATATGTGATTATTGAGATGTATTTTTAGTCAATTGTATTTTTCTATCATTTGGATGTAATGCATATTCAAGCCATGTATTTATTTAGGAATGATCATTTGTAATAGTTGTGTTGAGTTGTATCTTTGGTAATATAAATGTTTCTTATCTTTATAGTATCTGTCGTCATATGTACATATGTTATGAATATGGTTATTGGTTAATAAATATTTTAAATGATGAAATGGGAATGAATAGATTTATGTAATTGTTTAATTATTGTTATCTTGTTATCGTTGTTATGGGTTAGTATGGTAATGTCACTTCGTGTACCCCATTGGAATTAGTTGTGCTACTTAATACATTGTTATATTAGATTTACTTAAGTATGTTTATTATATTCGTGAAAAAAAAAAACTGTTCCGTTGTTTTAGTTCCTTTGGGGTTCGCACAGTGGGGCGTTACAATTTTTCCCTAACCCTAATTGAGAGTTGCCATTTCGAATCTTAACCATTGATTCTAGGGCATTTTCTCAATCTCTCATCTCGTCTGTCCATTCAAAATGGGATTTTCTATAAAATACTATTTTGTTCTCATTTTTGCATTAGACTCATAGACACACAAACACATGATACACTTGCGCACTGACATCCTTAGATGTTTTTCATAGCAATTGTGGCATTTATTGTCTTTATTTGATTAAGTCTTAGCATTGTTTAGGCATAGGCATTATCAATCATAGTCATAGGCATAGGAATTTGTGCAAATCCTTCAAAGCTTGGTGTAGGACTTAGAGTTGCATTAATAGATTGCTCACACGTCAAATTTGAGGGCAACACATCAACCAGCAAGCTAGAAGGTGTTACAAAAGCGAATCATGGAGGTATCAGCGATTAACAGGTATAATCGTTCTTTATTTTAGCTTTCATTGTATTTTATAATTGCTTTGGGTTTTTGATTTGTATTGATTTTCTAACCTTTTAATCTAACTTAAAAATAACCCTCAGTTACATTACCAACATGCATGTCTTAAAAAGAGTTTGTTAACCACCCCAAATTGATGCATAGGCTCAAGATGTATAATTCTCTGATACCATGATGAAATCAAGAGAGAAATTGAGCAATTTGATTAAGCACAAAAGCATCAATAAATACATAGAAAGGTTGGTAGATAACCAACCTGATTGGTCATACCCAATCAACTAATCATAAGTATAAAATTAGTTATATTATTATTATTAATGATGTAATAAAAAATATATTCTAACACATTCTTTAGCCTTATGTCCAAATTTATTACATGAAAAACAAATATCATTGAAAAATGAGCACCTTTGAGAATTTGGTTGTCTGATAGGGAGTCTTCTAGCATTGCCTCTTTGATTTATGATCTATTTTCCATTGCCTTGAGTCTACTTTTGATTTTCAACCTTGTTAGGGGTCTGATTGGCCTTTAAGCTTTCTCCTTCTTCAATTCCCAAGCCACCTTTATTTTTAAATGGTTTATGTCCTACAATTAGTTCACCAAGCATTTCCGTACTTGTTTTGAATTTTTCCTCATGAGATCTAGCTTTTTCTAGATCTAATCGTAGAGATACAACTTCTTGTTTAAGTCTTGTGCATTCATCAGTCTTGCTTTGTACCTTTACATTCAAAAAATCTTGAATTGTTTTCTTTTCTTCCACTTGCACTTTCAACTTGGTGATGTCCTCATTTGCTTGCTTCAACTATTCATTGACTTCTCTATGTCTTTCTCTAAAATTCTTGATTTGTTTTTTCAAATTTTTTACACATTCATTTGATTCCTCTAGGTTTTCCTTTAGAAATTTTTCTCACCTTCAACCTTGTCAAGATCTTCAAGAGCAAATTTAAGATCTTTGTCAATCATGCAATCATCTTCAATCTATTCAATTGTATAAATTTCTTTTAGAGGAATGCAATACTTTCTATCAGCCATATGTTCAACCTCCAAGATCTTCCTCAAGTTGTGATACTTCTTAAAAGGAACCAAGATATGATACCAATTGTTGAACGACCAAAATATTGAGAGGGGGTTGAATCAATATTCTATCAAACCATTTAATCATAAACCATCCAATTAATAAAACATATTTAAATACAACTATGAATGAAAACATAAAACAACCATAAGATCACATGACACATGAACACCAGGATTTTTTATGTGGAAAACCCAAAAAACAAAAACCATGATGAGGATTAGCTCACAATATATTATAATTGGTTATAAGATATTACAGAGGCTCGCTGCTAGGACACACTATCCAATAAAGCTCACAACTAGAAATAGATACAAAAACAAAAATGGCTACACAACCAAAATGTGAATTGATACAAAGTGCACCTTCATTATTGTGCTAAATTCAGTTCCTTTGAAGCTTTGAATACAAGAATCTTCTATACTTTGCAGTCACTCAACAATCACAACAATTTTTCTCTTATTTGGATCACCACATACAAATTCACATATTTGCACAATATCATATCTCTTGCACATCTCATTACTTCTACAATCTCAGAAATGTCTTACATATATACTCAATACATCCACATACATCAATTAGGCTGGCCTAATTAGATGTAGCCCTATTTTAATTCAAAATTACCTTTTTGGATTCATGCTTGATTCAAATACTTCTTCAAACTCAAATCAAACATGCAACACTTGATTTAGGTTGGAATGGACCTAAAATAGATCCCACTAACATCTGTAATACAAATTTAGTCTCCACAACACATATCAAGTATTAGGTTAGCCAAGAATTAGACCTAATCAAAAAATAAGCCAACTAATCAACCATCAACGATCCATCTGATCATATAAACATGCACCATTAGGAACATATTATGTATTGAAACCTATAAGCAATCTCCCAAAATTGCTAAGTCTAAATTCAATTATTGAAGGAATGTAGACCATATTACACATACCCATTTTCACTGTATAAAGCCAAGAACTACATGTCAAACTATTGTTACTTGTAACTTTCAACATGTTAACCCAAAACCATTGAAATCTTGATCACAAATGCACTTGGTAGTCAGGAATAACATATTGTAACCGAGATAAGCTGATCTTATTACACGAGCAATTCCAAACCAAATTACTGGATTTGAAAAAACTATCAACAATCAATGTTGGCATCAATGAAAACACATTAAAAGGGTCCCTTCATTCTTTCAACAAATAAACCATGTGTTGTATTTTCATTGGCTCTCAATACCTTGTTTGGTGGCCTTATGAATAGTTTTCGTTCACCCACCTCAATGAAAAATGCATTAGTCTCCACATGTTGGTTGTGACCACCCATTCATTTGGTCATTGGTCCAAGGCTTGGTCCCCAAAAGCCTTCAACTAGAATATCTATAATCTTTTCTTATCATCAAATATAATATTATACATAAAAAATTACAATCATATAAAATTATTTTCAAAATTCCTTTATTAATTTCATACAAATCCATGGAATTAATTATGCAAAAAAAAATCTACTCCTTCCAAGTGTTAACAATATTAAGGTGATCTCCACCCACAACCTAACAACCAGGATTTGATACCAAAAAAAGAAAACTTTACATCAATATAAAACTATTTCCACAAAATTCATGAGTGAAAAATATGCAAAAGAATAGAAAACCATACAAATAATATGACACAAGATATATTGTAGACAAATTTGTACGAAGGAAAAACCAAGCCTCCAAAATTATTCAAACAATGCATTATTTCATGAATAAAGGTTACACTACAAAGACCTAGTCTCCATGAATATGTCCAAAACACCAATCTCTCTACTTGCACCCCATGCGAACAAGTAAATAAAAATTATGTGACCTACAAGAGATGCTCAATCAACCGTATCCAATAAGCTAAAGGTTATAGAAAAAAGAGACTAACAAAAAAATAAAAAAATATGATAAATAGAGGGAGGGAGAGAATGCCAAATCTAAATACAAAGATAAAAAGGAAAAATGACAAAGAAATAAAAAAAGAGTGATATAAAAGATGGATGGGGAGAATAAAACAAATAGAGAGTGAGTCAGAAAGCAAGCGAGAAAGAGAATAAATAGAAAGAAACTAAGAAAAAATATAAAAAATTGCAACAAATATAGGTAGACAAAGAGAGATGACTGAGAGGATGAAAAAAATAGATAACAAATAAAAGATAAAAAGATATAGGGAGAGAAAATAAAGAAGTAATTTTGATTAGTGAAGCCATGATTTCTAGATTTCAATTCTATGACAAATAATTCCTTGGTTTTACCTATTTTGGTTCATTCTTTTCCATCCCTCTTTAGTTTTGGGTTGGTTTTATAATACACCTATCTTCCCCTTTGTAATAGTTTTATGAAAATGTCATGAAGGAGTATATCATTTTTTCTAAGGCACCTTTGATCCAGAGGGAAAAGGAGAAGGATGAGCTATGTTAATACAAATGGATTGTTAGTGTATAAATCAATAGACACACTAAAATCATATTATGATTTTTTTGTAAATCAACCTCCAATTAATCAAAATATTCCAATCCAAACCCCTTTCAAAGACAAAAATCTATGGACTTCTCTCTCTTTTTTTGTTGATTCAAGGGTATCCTCACAACTCAACCCAACGTCCAAACTTACCTCCGTTTTACATTCTTCCAAGTTGGGGTTGAAAAGGGGTGAGCTAGGTCACAGGGATATAAATTCTTCTGTCATCTTTGATTCAAAGGGGAAAAAAGATGGATGATATGTTATGCAAATGGATTTTTGGTGTATCAATCAATAGGTATACTAAAATAGCATTATGATTTTTTTGTAAATTGACCTCCAATTAATCAAAATATTTCAATCCAAACCCCTTTCAAAGATGATAAAAATGTATAAACTTCTCTTTCTTTCTTTTATTGACTCAGGGGTATCTCTAAAACCCATCCCAACACTTAACTCACCTTACTTTGGTCTTGGGTCGAGAAGAGGTGTCACACTGGAACAAGAGTAGTCCCTTGGGGATGGATGCAACAACCTATGAGCCACATGCATCGAGTAAAATCATACTTAAGACTTAAGCCTCCTCTGTTATTTGTGTGGGCTTTGAGATGAACTCGACTTCTATTCCTTCTTAGGAGAGAATGAGGTTATGGAAATTAGTTTTTAAATTCAATTTTAGCATAAATAAGTGAATTAATATCTATGTCTCCGGTATCATTAAATGATTGAAAACATGAACTATATATTAAAAATTAAAAGAGAAAGAAAAAGATAAAGAGAAAATATGAAGGGAAGGAATGGGCTTGATAAATTAGATACAAGGAAAATAGATCTAGATATAAAATAAATAGAATGAGAAGTGAAAGATAAAGAGTAAAAAGGGAAAATAAAAGAAATAAATAGAGAGAAAGAGGTAAGGACATGGTAAAACAAGAAAGGAAAGGTTGTGAAAGAAAGTCAAAAGACAAAAATTAGACAAAAACAATAAAAATATCAAAAAAGAATAATTAAAGTTAAAGAAATAAAAATAAATAATGAATGACCAAAAAACATAAAAAGAGAGAGAGAATGAAGATGGAGAGACAACAAAGATACACTCACGTAAGAAATTTGAATATATAATAAACAAATTCAAAAACACATAAAAGACATAAATAAAGTGAAGAAAAAAAGAATTCTAAATATAGAGATAAAGATTACCAAAAGTGTTTGGGGAAATGACAAATAAAAAAAGGGAAACAAAAATAGAGAAATATTGGTGAAGAAACAAAGAATCTTTAAAAGAGATATGCAAAGAATAAATACAAATAGAAAGAGAAACACAAACTAAGGAAACTTAAGAAATTAAAAATGATAGATATTGAGAGAGTGTTAATGTGACAGAATGAGAAAACTACAAAATAAATGATAGATTATAAAAAAGAAAAAGATTAAAAAAAAGAGAGAAAATAATCAAGGATTTAACAAAAACATAAATACAAAATAAGAAATTAATTTAATATAAAATAAGAAATGAAAAGAGTAAAATAGAGAAAATGATATAAAATATTAAAAATGTAGGCAAAAAAGAATGGTATATAGATAAGGAATGAGATAAATTTATTAAAAAAAAAATTAACAATAAAAAGTAGACAAAAAAAGGAGAAAGAATAAATCAAGTATGAGAGAGAGAAGAAAAAAAAAAGAATGAGTAAATGAAATTGAAAGAGAAAAAACAAAAAAATCAATAGATAAAAAGTTATTAGTGAAAGAGAAAAACAATAGGATGAATGAAAATATTAAATGAGAGAAACAATAAATCATAGAAAAATAAAAACAAAAAGGAAAGAGTGGAAAAGTGAAATGAAAAATAAACAAAAAAAAAAGAAAAAATGGTGTAAAAATAAATAATGAAGGTAACTAAAAAAGGAATTGAAGAGAAAGAAAATAAAAATAAAGAAAGAAAGAAAGAAAGAGAGAATAAAAAAACATTGAATGCCAAATAAGTAAGATATAAGAGAGAGAAACAATATGTAAAGACGAAGAATTACATGGTGAAGAAGAAATATTGAATGTCAAAGAAGAAAGAGAGGGAGAAACAATCATGTAAAAATGGAGAATTACATGGTGAAAGTAATTAAAAAAGTACTTGAAGAGAAATGAAAAAAATGGTAAAAAGAAAAGACAAGTTTAAAGAAAGAGAGACAAAAATAAAGGTAAATAAAAGAAATTATAGATTTAACAAAAAAATATTAAGAAATAAAGTGAAATGTGCATGGGAAAGGTAAGAGAGAGAGACACACAAAAGAAGAGACAAATAGAAAATAGGGAAAATAATTAAGAGAGAAACAAATGAGATATAAAATATATGAATAAAAAAGTAACATAGGGAAAACTAGAGGTAATATTAAAAATCAAGATAAAAAATGAATTAATAGAATGAGCTAAATAAATATAATCCAAAAATAATTGAAAATTACGTGACCTACAAGAGATGCTCAATCAACCTTATCCAACAAGCAAAAGGTTATAAAAAAAAAGACTGACAAAAAAATACAATAAATAGAGGGAGAGAGAATGACAAATCTACATACAAAGATTAAAAAATGACAAAGAAATGAAACAAGAGAAAGATAAAAGATAGATGAAGCGAATAAAACAAATAGAGTGACTAAGCAAGTGAACAAGAGAGAATAAAGAAAAAGAAACTAAGAAAAAATATAAAAATGTGAAAATATAGAAATGGGCAAGAATGATAGGTAGACAAAGAGAGATAATTGAGATAATGTGAAAAGTAGATAACAAATAAAAGATAGAAAGATATGGGGAGAGAAAATAAAGAAATAATTTTGATTGGTGAAGCTATGGTTTTTAGATTTCAATCCCATGAAAAATAATTCCTTGGTTTTATGTATTTTGGTTCATTGTTTTTCATTCCTCTTTAGTTTTGGATTTATTTTATAATACACCTATGATCCCCTTTGTAATAGTGTTATGTAAATGTTATGGAGGATAGAAATTATTCGAAGGCACCTTTGATCCAAAGGGAAAAGGAGAAGGATGCTATGTTAATAAAAAATATTGTTGGTGTGTCAATGAATAAGTACACTAAAATCGCATTATGATTTCTTTTGTAAACAAACCTTCAATTAATCAAAATATTACAATGCAAACCCCTTTCAAAGGAAAAAAGGTATGGATTTCTCTCTTTTTTTTTTGACTCAAGGGTATCCTCATGACCCAACCCAATGTCCAAACTGCCTTACCTTAGTGTTACATTTTGTCAAGTTGGGGTCGAAAAGGGGTGAGCCGAGTCACAAGGAGAAAAATGATTCTAAATCACCTTTGATCCAAAGGGTAGAGGAGAAAGATGATATGTTACTTAATGTGAATGGATTATTGGTGCATCAATCAACAGGTACACTAAAATCCTATTATGATTATTTTGTAAATAACTTTCAATTCATCAAAATATTCCAATCCAAACCCCTTTCAAAAATGATAAAAATGTATGAACTTTTCTTTTTTCTTATTTTTTATTGACTCAGGAGTATCCCTACAACCCAACCCAATGCCCAACCCACCTTACCTTGTTCTTACATTATGTCAAGTTGGGGTTAGGAAGGGGTTTCACGCTGGGGCAAGAGTATTCCCTTGGGGATGTATGCAACAGCTCATAAGCCACATGCGTCGGGTAAAACCAAACCTTGAAATCAAACCCAAGACCATGGGGAGCATACCCATGACTTAAGCCTCCTCCAATATTTGTGTGGGATTTGGGATGGACCTGAATTCTATTCCTTCTTTGGAGAGAGAATGAGAGTATGGAGATTATTTTTTTAATTCAATTTTAGCATAGATAAGTCAATTACTATCTATGTCTCTAGCATCATCAAATGATTGAAAACATGTTATGTAAATGTATTGAAAATTGAAAGAGAAAGAGAAAGATAGAGAGAAAACATGAAGGGAAGGAATGGAATTGATAAATTAGATACAAGGAAATATAATAGAAAATTAAATCTAGATATAAAATAAATAAAAGAAGAAGGGGTCTCTCTATGACCCAACCCAACAATCAACCTGCCTTACCTTGGTCTTACATTCTGCCAAGTTGGGGTTAGGAAAGGGTGTCATGATGGGGCAAGAGTAGTCCCCCAAGAATGTATACAATAGCTTGTAAGCCACACACATTGAGGAAAATCAAACCTCAAAGTCAAACCTAAGACCATGGGGAGCATCCCCACCACTTCTCTTTCTTTTTTATTGACTCAATGGTATCCATATGACCCATCCCAATGCCCAACCCTCCTTACCTTAGTATTACATTCTACCAGGTTGGGGTCAGGAAGGCATATCATGTATGGTCAAGAGTAGTCCCTTGAGGATGTATGTAACAACCCATAAGCCATGTGCATTAGATAAACCTAGACCTTGAAATAAAAACTAACACCATGTGGAGGATACCCATGAATTTTCTTTCTATTTTTCTATTGACTGATGGGTACCCCTACAACCCAGCACAATGCCCAACCCGCCTTACCTTGGTCTTACATTTTGCAAAGTTGGGGTTGGGAAGAGGTGCTACGTCGGTGCAAGAGTAGTCCCTTGAGGATGTATGTAACAACCCATAAGCCACGTGCATCAAATAAACCCAAGCCTCAAAGTAAAATCTAAGACCATGCAGAGCATACCCATGAATTTTCTTTCTATTTTTTTATTGAATCGCGGGTACCCCTACGACCCAACACAACACCCAACTCATCTTATCTTGGTCTTACATTCTCCAAAGTTGGGGTCGGGAAGGGATGCCACACTAGGGAAAGAGTATTCCCTTGAGTATATATGTAACAACACATCGTCCACATGCATTAGATAAACTTAGACTTCAAAGTCAAACCTAAGACCATGCAGAGCATACCCATGAATTTTCTTTCTATTTTTTTATTGACTTAGGGATACCCCTGTGACCCAACACAATGCCCAATCCACCTTACCTTGGTCTTACATTTTTCCAAGTGGGGGTCAAAAAAGGGTGCCACACCGGAGCAAGAGTAGTTTATTGAAGATCTATGTAACAACCCATAAGCCATGTACATCGGATAAACGTAGACCTCAAAGTCAAATCTAAGACCATGAAGAGCATACCCATGCCTCTTTTCTCTATTTTTTTTATTGACTCAGGGGTACCTTATGACCCAACACAATGCCCAACCCACCGTACCTTTGTCTTACATTTTTCCAAGTTGGGGTCAGGAAAGAGTGTCACACCAGGCAAGACTAGTCCCTTGAGGATGCATGTAACAACCCATAAGCCATGTGCATCGGATAAACCCAGACCTCAAGTCAAACCTAAGACCATGTGGAGCATACCCATGAATTTTATTTCTATTTTTTATTGACTCAGAGGTACCCCTATGACCCAACACAATGTCCAACCCGTCTTACCTTGGTCTTCCATTCTGCCAAGTTGGGGTTGGGAAGGGGTGTCACGCTAGGGAAAGAGTAGTATTTTGAGGATGTATGTAAAAACTCATAAGCCATGTGCATCGAATAAACATAGACCTCAAAGTAAAACCTAAGACCATGTGGAGCATACCCATTACTTCTCTTTCTATTTTTTTATTGACTCAAGGGTACTCCTATGACCCAACACAATGATCAACCCACCTTACCTTGGTCTTACATTCTTTCAAATTGGGATCAGGAAGGGGTGTCACGTCAGGGAAAGAGTACTCCCTTGAGGATGTATGTAACAACCCATAAGCCACGTGCATCAGATAAACCTAGACCTCAAAGTCAACCGTAAGACCATGCGAAGCAAACCTATGAATTTTCTTTCTATTTTATATTATTGACTCAGGGGTATCCTTACGACCCAACACAATGCCCAACCCACCTTACCTTGGTCTTACAATCTACAAAGTTAGGGTCAGGCAGGGGTGCCATGTTAAGGCAAGAGTAGTCCCTTGAGGATGTATGTAACAACCCATAAGCCACATGCATTGGATAAACCTAGACCTCAAAGTCAAACATAATACCATGTGGAGCATACCCATGAATTTTTTTTCTATTTTTTTCGTTGACTCGGGGGTACCCCTATGACCCAACACAATGTCGAACCTGTCTTACCTTGGTCTTACATTATGCCAAGTTGTGATGAGGAAGGGGTGTCACCTCAGGGCAAGAGTAGTCACTTGAAGATGTATATAAAAACCCATAAGCCACGTGCATCAGATAAACCCAAACCTTAAAGTCAAACCTAAGACCATGCGAAGCATACCCATGACTTTTCTTTATATTTTTTTATTGACTCAGGGGTACGCCTAGGACCTAACATAACACCCAACCCGCCTTACCTTGGTCTTACATTTTTCCAAGTTGGGGTTAGGAATGGGTGCCACATCAAGACAATATTAGTTGTTTGAGGATGAATATAACAACCCATAATCCATGTGCATCGCATAAAACTAGACCTCAAAGTCAAACCTAAGACCATGTAGAGCATACCTATGAATTTTCTTTCTATTTTTTATTGACTTATGGGTATCCATACGACTCAACACAATGTACAACCCGCCTAACCTTGGTCTTACATTCTGCCAAGTTGGGGTCGGGAAAGCAGTGCCACGTCAAGGAAAGTGTAGTCCCTTGAGGATGTATGTAACAACCTATAAGCCATGTGCATCAGATAAACCTAGACCTTGAAGTGAAACCTAAGACCATGCGAAGCATACCCATAGCTTTTCTTTCTATTTTTTTATTGACTGGGGGTACCCCTACGACCCAACACAACGTCTAACCTGCCTTACCTTGGTTTTACATTCTACCAATTTGGGGTTGGGAAGGAGTGTCACACTAGGGCAAGAGTAGTCCCTTGAGGATGTATGTAATAACCCATAAGTCACGTGCATCAGATAAACCCAGACCATGAAGTCAAACCTAAGACCATGCAAAGCATACCCATGACTTATTTTTCTATTTTTTTATTCACCTAGGGGTACTCCTACGACCCAACACAATGTCCAACTCGCCTTACCTTGGTCTTACATTCTATCAAGTTGGGGTTGGAAAGGGGTTCCACATCGAGGGAAGAGTAGTTCCTTGAGGATGTATGTAACAACCCATAAGCCATGCGCATCAGATAAACCCAAACCTCAAAGTCCAACCTAAGACCATGAAAAGCATACCCATGACTTTTCTTTCTATTTTTTTATTGACTCAGGGATACTCCTACGACCCAACGCAATGCCCAACTGACCTTACCTTGGTCTTACATTCTGCCAAATTGGGGTCAAGAAGGGGTAACACATTGAGGAAAGATTAGTCCCTTGAGGATGTATTTAAAAACTCATAGGCCACATGCATTAGATATACCCAGAGCTCGAAGTCAAACCTAAGACCATTCAAAACATATCCATGAATTTTTTTTCCTTTTTTTAATTGACTTAGGGAAACCCCTACAACCCAAGACAATACCCAACCTGCCTTACCTTGGTCTTACATTCTACCAAGTTGGTGTCGGCAAGGGGTGCGACGCCTAGGAAAGAATAGTCCTTTGAGGATGTATGTAACAACCCATAAGCCACATACATTGGATTAACCCAGAACTCAAAATCAAACCTAAGACCATGCAGAGCATACCCATGACTTTTCTTTCTATTTTTTTATTGACTCGGGGGCACCCCTATGAACCAACCCTACGCCTAACCCGCCTTAACTTGGTCTTACACTTTGCCAAATTGGGGTTAGGAAAGGGTTCCACGTCGAGGCAAGAGTAGTTCCTTGAGGATGTATGTAACAACCCATAAGTCACATGTATCGGATAAACCTAGACCTCGAAATCAAACCTAAGACCATGTTGAGCATACCCATGACTTTTCTTTCTCTTTTTATTATTGACTCAGGGGTACCCCTACAACCCAACAAAATGCCCAACCCACCTTACCTTGGTCTTACATTTTGTCAAGTCAAGGTGGGAAATGGGTGCCACGCTGGGGCAAGAGTAGTCCCTTGAGGATGTGTGTAACAACCCATAAGCCACATGCATCAAATAAAATTAGACCTCAAAGTCTAACCTAAGACCATGTAGAGCATACCCATGACTTTTATTTTTATTTTTTTTATTGACACTGAGGTACCCCTACGACCCAATACAATGGCTAGCCTGCCTTACCTTGGTCAAACATTCTATCAAGTTTAGGTTAGGAAGGGGTCATGCACTGAGGCAAGAGTAGTTCCTTGAGGATGTATGCAACAACCCATAAGCCACGTGCATCGGATAAACCCAGACCTCGAATTCCAACCTAAGACCATGCAAAGCATACCCATGAATTTTATCTCTATTTTGTTATTGACTCAGGGGAACTAGATGTATGTAACAACCCATTAACCACATGCATCAAATAAACCCAGACCTTGAAGTCCAACCTAAGACCATGCAGAGCATACCCATGACTTTTCTCTATGTTTTTTATTGACTCATGGGTACCCCTACGACCCAACACAATGCTCGACCCACCTTAGCTTGTTCTTACATTCTATCAATTTGTGTTTGGGAATGGGTGTCACACCGGGGCAAGAGTAGTCCCTTGAGGATGTATGTTAAAACCCATAATCCATGTGCATCAAATAAACCCAAAACTCAAAGTCAAATATAAGACCATGCGGATTATACCCATGACTTTTCTTTCTATCTTTTTATTGACTTAGGGGGACCCCAAGGACCCAACATAATGTCCAACCCGCCTTACCTTGGTCTTACATTTTTACAAGTTAGGGTCGGGAAGGGATGCCATACCGGGGAAAAAATTGTCCTTTGAGAATGTATGTAACAACCCATAAGCCACATGCATTAGATAAACCAAGACCTCTAAGTCAAACCTAAGACCATGCAAAGCATACCCATGACCTTTCTTTCTCTCTTTATTGACTCAGGGGTACCTCTAAGAGTCAACACAACACCCAACCTGCCTTACCTTGGTATTACATTCTACCAAGTTGGGGTTGGGAAGGGGTGCATCAAATAAACCCAGACATCAAAGTCAAACCTAAGACCATGCGGAGCATACCTATGACTTTTCTTTCTATTTTTTTATTGAATTAGGGGTACCCCTATGACCCAACACAATGCCCAACCTTCCTTACCTTGGTCTTACATTATGTCAAGTTGGGTCGAGAAGGATTTCCAAGCCGGGGCAAGAGTAGTCTCTTGAGGATGTATGTAAGAACCCATAAGCCATGTGTAGCAGAAAAACTTAGACCACAAAGTAAAACCTAAGACCATGTAGAGCATACCCATGTCTTTTCTTTCTTTTTCTATTGACTCATGGGTACCCCTATGACCCAACACAATGTCCAACCCACCTTACCTTGGTCTTACATTCTGCCAAGTTGGGGTTGGGAAGGGGTGCCACATTGGGGCAAGAGTAATCCTTTGAGGATGTATGCAAAAACCCATAAGCCACGTGCATCGGATAAACCCAAACCTCGAAATCCAAACTAAGACCATGCAGAGCAAACCCATGAATTTTATTTCTATTTTTTATTGACTTAGGGGTACCCCTACGACCCAACACAATGCCCAACATGCCTTACCTTAGTCTTACATTCTACCAAGTTGGAGTCGAGAAGGGGGTGCCATGCCAGGATAACAGTAGTCCCTTTTAGATGTATGTAACAACCCATAAGCCACATGCATCAAATAAACCTAGACCTCAAAGTTAAACCTATGACATTTTGGACCATACCCATGACTTTTTCTCTATTTTTTTATTGACTAAGGGGGTACCCATATGACCTAACACAACACCCAACCTGCCTTACCTTGGTTTTACATTATTCCAAGTTAGGGTTAGGAAGGGTGCCATGTTGGTGCAAGAGTAGTCCCTTGAGGATGTATGTAACAACCCATAAGCCACTTGCATCGGATAAACCCAGACTTCAAAGTGAAACCTAAGACCATGTGGAGCATACCCATGACTTTTCTATCTATTTTTCTATTGACTCAGGGGTACACTTATGACCCAACACAACCCCCAACCTGCCTTACCTTGGTCTTATGTTCTGTCAAGTTCAGGTCAGGAAAGGGTGCCACATTGGGGCAAGAGTAGTCCTTTAAGGATGTATGTAACAACCCATAAGCCACATGCATCAGATAAAACCAAACCTCAAAGTCAAACCTAAGACAATGTAGAGCATATGCATGAATTTTATTTCTATTTTTTTATTGACTCAGGGGTACACCTACAACCCAACACAATGTCCAACCCACCTTACCTTGGTCTGACACTTTGCCAAGTTGGGGTCAGGAAAGGGGAGCCAGGTCAAGGAAAGAGTAGTCCCTTGAGGATGTATGTATCAACCCATAAGAAATGTGTATCGAATAAACCCAAACCTCAAAGTAAAACCTAAGACCATGTTGAGCACACCCATGACTTTTCTTTCTATTTTTTATTAACTCAGAGTTACCCCTACAACCCAACACAATGCCCAACCTACCTTACCTTGGTCTTACATTATGCCAAGTTGAGATTAGAAAGGGGTGCCACGCCTTGGAAAGAGTAGTCTTTTGAGAATTTATATAACAACCCATAAGCCACATGCATTAGATAGAACCAAACTACGAAGTCAAATTTAAGACCATGCAGAACATACCCATGACTTTTCTTTCTTTCTTTTTTATTAACTCAGGGGTACCCATGCGACCCAACACAATGCCCAACCTGCCTTACCTTAGTCTTACATTCTACCAAGTTGGGGTTGGGAAGACATGCCAAGTTGGTGTAAGAGTAGTCCTTTGAGGATGTATATAACAACCCATAAGCCACGTGCATCAGATAAACCCAGACCTCGAAGTCCAACCTAAGGCCATGCGAAACAAATTCATAACTTTTCTTTCTTATTTTTATTGATTCAGGGGTACACCTACAACCCAACACAATTCCCAACCCACCTTACCTTGGTCTTACATTCTGCCAAGTTGGGGTCGAGAAAGTGGTGCCACGTCAAGGCAGGAGTAGTTCCTTGAGGATGTATGTAACAACCCATAAGCCACATGTATCAAATTAACCTAGACTTCGAAGTCAAACCTAAAACCATGCAAATCACATCCCATGAATTTTCTTTATTTTTTATTGACTCAGTGGTACCCCTACAACCCAACAGGATACCCAACTTGTCTTACCTTAGTCTTACATTCTGCCAAGTTAGGGTCAGGAAGGATTGCCATGCCAAGGAAAGATTAGTCCCTTGAGGGTGTATATAACAACCCATAAACTACGTGCATCAAATAAACCTAGAACACGAAGTCAAACCCAAGACCATGCAAAGCATATCCATGATTTTTCTTTCTATTTTTTTTATTAACTCAGGAGTACCCCTATAACCCAGCACAACACCCAACCCGCTTTACCTTGGTTTTACATTCTACCAAGTTGGAGTCAGGAAGGGGTGCCACACTGGGGAAAGAGTAGTTCTTTAAGGATATATGTAACAACCCATAAATTAATGTGCATTAGATAAACCCATACCTCGAAGTCCAACATAAGACCATGTAGAGCATACCCATGACTTTTATTTCTATTTTTTTATTGACTCAGGGGCACCCTTATGACTCAACACAATGGCCAACCCATCTTACCTTGGTTTTACATTCTCCCAAGTTGGAGTGCCGCTTTGGGTCAAGAGTAGTCCCTTTAGGATGTATGTAATAACCCATTAGCCACGTGCATCGGATAAACCTAGACCTCAAGGTACAACCCATTACCATGCAGAGCATATCCATGACTTTTATTTCTGATTTTTTATTGACTCATGGGTACCCCTACGACCCAACACAATTTCCAACCCACCTTACTTTCATCTTACATTTTGTCAAGTTGGTGTCGGGAAGGGGTGCCACGCCAGGGCAAGAGTAGTCCTTTGAGGATGTAGGTGACAACCCATAATCCACATGCATTAGATATACCCAGACCTTGAAATCAAACTTAAGACCATGTGGATCATACCCATGACATTTCTTTATGTTTTCTTACTGACTCAGGGTCACCCCTATGACCCAACACAATGCCCAAATCATCTTACCTTGGTCTTACATTTTTCCAAGTTGGCGGGTTGGAAAGGGGTGCTACGACTGGGAAAGAGTAGTCCCTTGAGGATGTATGTAACAACCCATAAGCCATGTGCATCAGATAAACTCAAACCTCGAAGTCAAACCTAAGACCATGCGAAGCATTATCCATGACTCTTCTTTCCATTTTTTATTGACTCCAGGGTACTCCTGCGATTCAGCACAACACCCAACTCACCTTACCTTGGTCTTACATTTTGCCAAGTTGGGGTTGGGAAGGTGTGCCACACTGGGGAAAGAGTAGTCCCTTGAGGATGTATGTAACAACCCATAAACAATGTGCACTAGATAAACCTAGACCTCAAAGTCAAACCTAAGACCATGCAAAGCATTACACATGACTTTTCTTTCTATTTTTTTCATTGTCTCAGTGGTACTCCTATGGCCCAACACACCGACGAACCAAATTTACCTTGGTATTACATTCTACCAAATTGGGGTCAGGAAGGGGTGTCACGTCGGGGCAAGAGAAGTCCCTTGATGATGTATGTAACAACCCATAAACCATGTGCATGAGATAAACCCAGACCATGAAGTAAAACCTAAGACCATGTAGAGCCTATCCATGATTTTTCTTCCTCTTTATTTTATTGACTCATGGGTACCCCTACGACCCAACACAATTCCCAACCTGCCTTACCTTGGTCTTACATTCTACCAAGTTGGGGTTGGGAAGGGGTGCCACATTGGGGCAAGAGTAGTTTTTTGAGGATATATGTAACAACCCATAAGCCACATGCATAAGATAAACCCATACCTTGAAGTCCAACCTAAGACCATGCAGAGCATACCTATGATTTTTCTTTCTATTTTTTTATTGATTCAGGGGCACCCCTATGACCCAATGCAATGACCAACACATCTTACCTTGGTCTTACATTCTCCCAAGTTGGGGTGCCATGTCAGAACAAGAGTAGTCCATTGAGGATGTATGTACAAATCCATAAGCCATGTGGTTCAGATAAACCTAGACCTCAAAGTCCAACCTATTACCATGGAGAGCATATCCATGACTTTTCTTTTAGATTTTTTATTCACTCATAGGTACCCCTAGAACCCAACACGACAACCAACCCACCTTACCTTGGTCTTACATTCTGCCAAGTTGGGGTTAGAAGGGGAGCCACGTCGGGGCAAGAGTAGTCCTTTGAGGATGTATGTGACAACCCATAAGCCACGTGTAACGAATATACCCAAATCTCAAAGTCAAACTTATGACCATGCAGAGCATAGCGATGACATTTCTTTATGTTTTTTTTTATTGACTTAGGGCTACCCCTCTGACCTAACACAACACCCAACCTACCTTACCCCGGTCTTACATTCAACCAAGTTGGGGTCGGGAAGGGGTGTCATGATGAGGTAAGAGTAGTCCCTTGAGGATGTATGTAACAACCCATAACCTATGTGCATAGGCTAAAGCTAGAACTCAAAGTCAAACCTAAGACCATGTGGAGCATTACCCATGACTTTTCTATCTATTTTTTATTGACTCATGGGTACTCCTATGACCCAACACAACACCCAACTCACCTTACCTTGGTCTTACATTATGACAAGTTGGTGTTGGGAAGGGGTGTCACACCAGGGCAAGAGTAGTCCCTTGAGGATGTATGTAACAACCCATAAGCCATGTGCATCGGATAAACCCAGACCTCGAAGTCAATCTAAGACTATGCAGAACATTACCCATGACTTTTCTTTCAATTTTTCTAATTGAATTAGGGGTACTCCTATGACCCAACCCAACGACCAACCCCCCTTATCTTGGTCTTACATTATTCCAAGTTGGAGTTGGGAAGGGGTGCCATGCTAGGGCAAGGGAAGTCCCTTAAGGATATATGTAACAACCCATAAGCCATGTGCATTAGTTAAACCCAGACTTCAAAGTGAAACCTAAGACCATACGAAGCATACCCATGAGTTTTCTTTCTTTTTTTTTTAATTGACTTAGGAGTACCCCTATGACCCAACACAACGCCTAACCCACCTTACCTTGGTCTTAAATTTTACCAAGTTGGGGCTGAGAAGGGGTTCCACACATGGGCAAGAGTAGTCCCTTGAGGATGTATGTAACATTCCATAAGCCACATGAATTAGATAAAATTTGACTTCAAAGTCAAATGTAAGACCGTGCGGAGTATACCCATTAATTTTCTTTCTATTTTTTATTTACTCAAGGGTACCCCTATGACCCAACACAATGCCCAACCCACCTTACTTTGGTCTTACATTCTACCAAATTTGGGTCAGGAAGGGGTGCCACATCTAGACAAAAGTATTCCCTTGAGTATGTATGTAACAAAACATAAGCCACGTGTCGGATAAACCCAAGCTTTGATGTCAAACCTAAGACCATGCGGAGCATACCCATGACTTTTATTTCTATTTTTTTCTTATTGACTCAAGGGTACCTCTACGACCCAACACAATGCCCAATCCATTTTACCTTGGTCTTACATTCTACCAAGTTGGGATTAGGAAGGGATGTGAGGTCAAGGCAAGAGTAGTCCCTTGAGGATGTATGGAACAAACCATAAGCCAAGTGTATCACATAAACCTAGACCTCGAAGTCAAACCTAAGATCGTGTGGAGCATACCCATGACTTTTCTTTCTATTTTTTTATTGACTCAGGGTTACCCTACGACCAAACACAATTCCCAACCAATCTTACCTTGGTCTTACATTCTACCAAGTTGGGGTCGGGAAGGGGTGCCACGTCAAGGATGTATGTAAAAAACCATAAGACACGTGCATTCGATAAACCTAGAATTTGAAGTCAACCCTAAAACCATGCAGAGCATACCCATGACTTTTCTTTCTATTTTTTCTTGACTCGGGGGTACCCCTACAACCCAACACAACACCCAAAATGCATTACCTTAGTCTTACATTCTACCAAGTTGGGGTCAAGAAGGGGTGCCAAGTCGAGGCAAGAGTAGTTCCTTGATGATGTATGTAACAAACCATAAGCCACTAGCATCGGATAAACCCAGACCTCGAAGTCAAACCTAAGACTGTGCGGAGCATACCCATGACTTTTCTTTCTATTTTTTTATTGACTCCAAGGTACCCCTACGAGCTAACACAATGCGCAACCCACCTTACCTTGGTCTTACATTCTGCCAAGTTAGAGTGGGGAAGGGGTGTCAGGTTGAGGAAACAGTAGTACTTTGAGGATGTATGTAACAAACCATAAGCCATGTGCATCAAATAAACCTAGAATTTGAAGTCAAACCTAAGACCATGCAAAGCATACCCATAACTTTTCTTTCTTTTTTTACTAACTCACAGGTACCCCTACGACCCAACACAATGCCCAACTTTCCTTACCTTGGTCTTACATTCTTCCTAGTTGGGGTTGGGAAGGGGTACCTTGTCAGGGCAAGAGTAGTCCCTTGAGGATGTATGTAACAACCCATAAGCCATATGCATTAGATAAACCAAGACTTCAAAGTCAAACCTAAGACCATGCAAAGCATACCAACCATGATTTTTTTTTTATTTACTCAGAGATACCCCTACGACCCAACACAACTCCGAACCTACCTTACCTTGGTCTTACATTCTGCCAAGTTTGTGTCAGGAAGGGATGCCACGCCGAGGCAAGAGTAGCCACTTGAGGATGTATGTAACAAACCATAAAACATGTGCATCAGATAAACCCAAACCTTGAATTCAAACCTAAGACAATGTGGAGCATACCCATGAATTTTCTTTCTACTTTTTATTTGTTATAATCCAAGATCATACATGCAAATAAAAAATACCTTCCACAAGAGAAAATCAAGAAAAAAAAAAGAAATTTGCATGAAGATGTGCAAATGAATATTATTCAAAAATTGAGAAATTACAAGAGATGAATTGCTTTATAAAAGCAATGTATGCATAACCCTAATAGGAAACCCTAGTGTGCACACTTAATAATTAATAATTAATTATTAATGTTCCTAAGTTTAGCTTAAGTAACTAAAGTGACAAGTGACTTAATTAATTAACCAATATGATTAAATTAATTAAGTGAAATAAATTATTACTCTAACACCCCCCCTTAAGATGAACTTAGGAAGTAGCTAAAACACTAAAGAAAAGATGCATGAAAGTAAAGATGGGTCCTGACAACAAGGCTTGATTAGGTACCCATGTACAAATGTAATGAATCAGAAACAGGAGAAAACCCAGTGGGACAAAACCCCCTTTCAATGAGATGACCTATTGTAAAGAAGCATTGGAAGAACTCTGATGGAGTAACACTGGAATCCTGAATCTAACAAGCAAGGAAAGATACCTCTATTTACAAGAAACCATATAAGAGTCATTGAAGGATTCAGGTAGAATCATAATAAAACAATAGCAGACCCGATGCTAAGGAACACTGGAAAATTCACATACTAAATCAACCTTGGAATCTATGAAGCAACAGTAGATGATGCACCCCATAAGAGGGAATGATATGATGAAAGAATATAGAAGCAATGTCTATCTTGATGCCAATGCCAAACTGTGACTAAAACTGATTAGGAGTAAGTACCATGAAGATTTTGGAACATTAACCATAAAATGAATGGTTCTCAAACTGAGATGTGACTCGATGTGAATCTAATGTGATTCAGGATCATTAACCATAGGCTCTCAATCTTATATGTGAATTGATGTGAACCAAAATGTGTCAAGCTATGAGCAAGATGAGGCCAAAAAAAAAATCCAGATACAACTCATGCGAGTTGTCATCAATATGAAGATGAGATCAAAGTGCATGCAATGCAAATACACTTTAATTAGATTATTATGCAAGAAACCCACCTGATGGAACTTTATATAAGTTCATTTATTATAATACCACATGATTGTAAAAAGGAGAACATACATAAATCGAAGAGAAAATGAAAACCTACTGCATGAAAACAAAAAAAGAGTGCATGCACAAACCAAAGTTCACATCTGCCTCCATGATTAAAAATAACCTCAAATTTGTGTAGATGAAAAAGTCTAAAAAAATGACCAACACCAATGTGAAGTGCTTGAAACTAGCTTTTTGTCGATATCTCGTATGCCAAAAATGGACACTGTGGCCAAAAATTATGATATAAAAAAAAAACAGAATTTACCCTATAGGAAATGGGTTTTCTAGAAAAAAAGTTTACTTCTAATTTGATTTTTGAAAAATTTGTTTGCAATGAGTAGACAAAAACATAAACCAAATAATATTTTGAAGATAAAAGAAAAACCCAGAAATCGTTTTTTAATCCAACAAGCAAAAGATTTTTTTTTTTTTTTAACCTTCAACTAGTAGAAAAAATGACGCACACCACTTTTTGTATAGTAGTTTTCTCCAAATCCATGCAAGATATGAAAAATCTAAAAGATACCCATATCAGATTTTGACTCTGGCTACAAAACCTAGAAATCATTTTTCCTATAGCTGAGTGGAAGCTGGATTTCTAAAGAAAAAATAAAAAATGACTAATAAAAATGGCTTGCATCAAATCCTTGATAAATTTTTGATGAAATAAAAGCCAATCCTGACTTTTTCTAGCGCTCTGAATTCAATGGAGATGCCTGAACTGATTCAAAACACTCTAGAAATAGGCTCAAGGCATAAAACCCTTAAGGAACCTCAAACGTGCTTTGCAATGAAATTCTCCAAAAAACTGAGAAGGGGCTACAAATCAAGGCTTTGATACCATGTTAGAATCCAAGATCAGACATGCAAACTAGAAATACCTTCCACAAAAGAAAATCAAGAAAAAGTAGAGCAATTTGCATGAAGATGTGCAAATGATTATTATTCAAGAATTGAGAAATTACAAGAGATGAATTGCTTTATAAAAGCAATGTATTCATAAGCCTAAAAGGAAACCCTAGTGTGCACACTTAATAATTAATAATTAATTATTAATTTGCCTAATTTTAGCTTAAGTAACTAAAGTTATAAGTGACTTAATAAATTGACCAATATTATTAAATTAATAAGTGAAATAACTTATTACTCTAACATTATTGACTTAGGGGTACCCCTACGACCCAACACAACACCCAACCTGCCTTACCTTGGTCTTACATTCTGCCAAGTTGGGGTCAAGAAGGGTTGCCACGTCGGGGCAAGAGTAGCATGTTGAGGGTGTATATAACAAACAAACCATAAGCGATGTGCATCAGATAAACCCAAACCTCAAAGTCAAACCTAAGACATCATGGAGCATACCCATGACTTTTCTTTCTCTTTTTTTATTGACTCAAGGGTACCCCTATGACCCAACACAACACGCAACCTGCCTTACCTTGGTCTCACATTCTGCCAAGTTGGGGTTCAGAAAGGGGTGTCATGTCAGGGAAAGAATAGTCCCTTGAGGATGTATGTAACAACCCATAAGACATGTGTGTCGGATAAACCTAGACCTTGAAGTCAAACCTAAGACTACACAAAGCGTACCCATGACTTTTCTTTATGTTTTTTTATTGACTTAATGGTACTTCTAAGACCCAACACAATGCCAAACCTGCCTTACCTTGGTCTTACATTCTTTCAAGTTGGGGTCAAGAAGGGGTGCCATTGCGAGGCAAGAGTAGTCCCTTGAAGATTTTTATAACAACCCATAAGCCATGTGCATTGGATAAACCTAGACCTCAAAGTCAGATCTAAGACCATGTGGACCATACCAGTGACTTTTTTTTCTATTTTTTTATTTACTCAGGAGTACCCCTATGACCCAACACAACACCCAATTTTCCTTGGCTTGGTGTTACCTTCTACCAAGTTGGGGTTGGGAAGTGTTAGAATGCAATAATCTACTAAGGGGGGGTGAATTAGTAGATATTAAAACTTTTAGCTCTTAAAACCTTCTTGTAGATTCAACTTTAAATTTAAATGTGCAAATTGGAATATTAACAGATATAACAACTATAAGCACAAGAGGTATCAACACATAATGCAATATGTACGTGGAAAACCCAAGATAGGAAAAACCACAGTGAGAAATGTTGCTAGGATCTACTATCCTAATCCAACCTCACAAGCATCAAAGTTTAGTTACAATGTCTTGGGCTATAACCCAAGGAAGCTAGAACTCCCTATTTAGAAGCTACAACTTCAAGGGTGCTACTACACCCTATTCTGAGCTACAACTCAGTGGGAATGGAAGCTACAACCTCTTACAAAATATTTTCAATCGATTATGCATGACCTGGTTCTGTTCAACCTATGATGCATTGATTCAACACTTCATTGTTCTCTCTATGTTCACTTTCACACTACTGTAATTAGATTCTTGTATTTTAATGATTCATTTTCTCTATTACAACTCTCTCTCATTTGTTCATTCAAGCATACTCACACATTCCACACACACTTCCTAACTCATGCCTTCGTATATTTCATACGAGCCAAATCCCCTATTAGGGTTTTTCCACTTGCAACCCACATCAGAAAATGTTAGAATATTGAGCCACTATACTACTCTATCCATTAATGATGGTATCAAATTAGATTTTCCATATCCCATATCGGGCTACACACCAATCAACCTTGTTATCAAGAATTTTCCAATTTTAGTTCTTGTTTTGTCTCCAAAGTTTGATATGCATTTAATTTCTTATTTTTTCCATTTGATTTGATTTTGATCTTGATCGATCATATCTCCCTTTTAGTGTCATCTTCATTAAATGTTCACATGTCATTAGGTTAAGCGATTAGATTCTATTCACATGTCGGTCACTGATTTAAAAACCTTGTTCATAGGGACCAAACCGTTTGAAAACCTTCAAGTAAGAACAATGGCCATTGATCATCTTGCAAACCAAATTAAAGGTAGGAGCATGATTATGAGACATCCACAATCACATTGTGATCACCAAGGATCTCAACACAAGCTCAAACAACATTATCTATAGGATTTATCAAACCAAAGCACTTTAAACTACACTGTCACAAAGAAGAGATCACTTCCAGACCACCAAACCAAGAAACATTTGATATGGGAGGCACATAACAATATTACAACTCTAATTCTAGAACTGTAAACTAAAGAGCTTAATCACGGAGGAATATGAAACCAAATACCTTCTCCCAATCATCATTAGATGTCCAAAAAGAGCAATTTTCACACTAGTGAACATAACTCGCTCAAATCTTCATACTGGAGGCTCAAACTTGGAACATATAATCATCAAATATGTCTCTAAATAACTTCCAATCCACATACAAAGACAAAGATATTTAATATACAAGAAATGCGGAGTAAGCTATTGAACCATTCTTACCACAGGCTTACTCAAATCCTCATACCAGAGCACCAAATCATGCACACTCTTGAAGAGACACATATAGCATCATTATAAAATTTCTTCTAGATCCACAAGACCTGAAACAAACTAGTGGAGGATTATTCAGTAGATGCACATCTCCAGTCCATGGATAACCAACTCTGCCAGATTAGTTCACAAATTGGTGAACTCATCTTTCACTCTCCATCAAAATAGTAGTTGCAATCCAGGATATATTACCCATGAATATCCTTGAACAATTATTCAGATCTGCATAAGAATAGGATCAACACAGTAGAAATGTAGAGCACATATTAGAGCAAAGTTGACACTAATAACAACATAGATGTGTTGACATCAATGACATCACCGGTTAGACACACATTTGCAACAATCTCCCCCTTTGTCATTGATGGAAACACATGATTTGAAAAGCCATCAAAGACATTATGCATTCCATTCCAACAATCTCCTTTAGTTTTTATGATTAGACAACCTACACAACATTTCCTACGCTCTCTCCCCCAGGGTGTTTGAGTTTTGCACATGATGCTCTCTCCCCCTTTGACATCAATGAGAAGGGGCACATATTGGCACTTTGTTGGCCTGATCAAACTGAAAGTGTACTTGTTGTTCTTGATCTGGAACCCATGGAAGAAATATCCAACAACTCCCCCTAGGAAAGATACCATTTCTCAAATTAGGTCTGTGAAAACAAATAATGTTTTGTTGGCAATATCTCTCCATAATCGAAACCCAATTCTTTGAATTTTGGATATGTTGTTGATGGATATGTCTAGACGCTAATCTCAGTTTTGTAGCCTCTTTCATGCAATTACGATAAAATGTGGTGTCCTACAATGACACACTCTCTAGTACTTTGCAACACAATTTTCACAGTCCCAACTAATTGGAATCTTCTGGATGTTCCTACATCACTTTGATTTTTCAAGATTTGATCGCATAGTCTTGACCCAGGGTCAAATGAATCAACAATGAAACTCCCCTTGGACACATGCCCTATCACTAGAATTTAGTGATATGAAGTGGGATAAACCACTCCTAGCTTCTACCTCAAATATTCAAACTATTCGGTGGGAAGAGTCTTGGTAAATATACCAACTACTTGTTCCTTGGTTGGAGCAAACTCCATGTTGACTTCCTTATCCACAACCTTTTCTCTTATGAAGTGATACCTTATTGAGATATGCTTGGTTCTGGAATGCATTACCAGATTCTTTGAGATATTGATGGCACTTGAATTATCACAAATAATTGATATAGGCTCATTGTATTCCACTTTGAGGTCTTTTAATGTATACTTCATCCATAAGACCTGAGTACAACATGCATCTGCAGCAACATATTCTACTTCTATAGTAGAAAGGGTGACAAAATCATGCTTCTTACTCATCCAAGAGACTAGCTGGTTACCCAAAAATAAATCTCCTCCACTTGTACTCTTCTGATCATCCACACTTCCTACCCAATCTACATTTGTGTATGTTGTAAAATTGAAATTATTACTTTTGGGATACCACAAGCCATAGTCAATAGTACTTTTGATATATCTAAGGATTCTCTTAACTACATTGACATGTGATTCTTTAGGTTCTGCTTGAAACCTAGCTACCATACAAATTGCTCACATTATATTAGGCCTAGATGCAGTTAGATATAGTATACTTCCAATCATAGATCTATATGTAGTCTAATTTGCATTTGGTGACTCATCATATTTTCTCAATTTGTGGTCAATTATTATGGGGGTACTAACCGGTTTACAATCCTCCATGCCAAACTTCTTAAGCATTTTTTTTGCATACTTGGTTTGAGATATAAATATACCCTTATTAGCTTGTGCAATTTGTAAACTAAGAAATAAACTTAGTTCTCCAATCATCAACATTTCAAACTCATCTTGCATGGTTGTAGCAAATATTTTGCACATGACATCACTGCTACCACCAAATATAATGTTATATACATATACTACAACAATGATCATATGCATACCTTCATATTTTAGATATAGATTGCTATCAACACACCCCTTCTAGAATCCTTTTTGTTGTAGATACTGGTCCAACCTTGAGTATGAATCCCTTGGGGCTTGCTTTAAACCATATAGTGCCTTTTTCAATCTGAAAACATAATCATTATTCTCTAACAGCTGAAAACCTTTCGGCTGCTCAATATATACCTCCTCTTCTAGGTTTCCATTCAAGAAAGCAGATTTGACATCCATTTGATATACCTTGAAGCCTTTGTAGACCAAGAATGCAAGAAACATTTTTATTGCGTCTAATCTTGCAACAAGGGAAAAATTTTCCTCAAAATCAATCCCTTCTACTTGTGCATATCCTTTTCACACTAGTCTTGCTTTGTTTCTTACCACTGTTCCATTTTCATTTAGTTTCTTTCTAAACACCCACTTAGTGCCAATTATATTCTTGTTTAAGGGCCTAGGAACCAACTCCCATGTCTTGTTCTTTTCAATTTGATTTAACTCCTCTTCTATGGCTCCTATCTAGTTCTCATCTTTGTTGGCTTCAATAAAGCTTTTTTTTTCAATCTAAGATAAGAGGGAAAATTTCACTTGTTCTTTGTTCTTTGCAAGTCTTCTTCTTGTCTACACACCATCATTCTTGTCACCAATAATCTAATCTACCTGATGATCCTTTTGAACATATTTTACAGAAGCCTGGTTAAATTCTTTCTCATTCTCTTCTTCCTCTTTTTATTCTTATTCAACCCTTGCACCTATGTCATCCTCATCTGACTCACTTCCTAGAGTGTTTATGCTAGGCTAACCCTGATTTTTACTTTCATCAACCTAAACATGTACACTCTCCACAATTTTGTGTAGTCTCTTATTGTAGCATTTATAATCTTTTCTTTGTGATGAATACCCAAAAAATATGCCTTCATCACATCTTGAATAAAAAATTCCTAAATCCTCAACATCTTTTTTGATATAGCATTTACTACCAAATACTTTAAAGTGCTTGACTGAAGCGGGCCTACCAAACCATAATTCATATGGATTTTTACCACTGTTAAATCGAATAAGAGCTTTGTTTTGAATGTATACAATAGTTTTTATTGATTCTAAGTTAGCTTCATTCAACATGGCTCTAGTCATCTCCTTGACTATTTTATTTCTTCGCTCAACCACACCATTTTGTTGTGGTGTTCTAGGGGCTGAATATTGGCATCTGATTCCATGGTCTTCACAGTATTCCATGAATTCTCTTTATATGAATTCTCCACCTCTGTCTGATCTGACACATTTGATCCTTCTACCTGTATCATTTTCTACTAACTTCTTGTAACCCTTAAATGCTTCAAATTCCTTAGCTTTCTCCCTGAAGAATGTGACATATGCCATTCTAGTATAATCATCAATCAACAACATACATTATCTTTCTCCTTGGAATTCCTTTGTTCTCATTGGTCCACATAGATCAGTATGAACTAATTCTAGAAGTTTAGTAGTTGAGTAGTCCTTGTTAAGAAATTTAAATTTTTTTAGCTTTCCTTGTTGACATCCTTGACATATGATATTGTCAAGCTTTGTAATCCTAGGCATATTTCTAACCAATCCTTTTGAGCTTATCTTCACTATGTTGTTAAAATTTACATGTCCTAGTCTTCTATGCCACAACCAATTTTTTTCTTCTTGACTGATTAGACATGTTTGGCCTTCCACTTCACATAGATTATAGAGATTACTATCATTCCTAACCCCTTGAGCAACTATTTTACCATTTATTCTTATCTTGTAGCCTTCAAAACTAAATACAACTTTGTATCCATTATCACACATCTAACTAAAATTGAGAAGGTTATGTTTTAGACCTTCCACATAGAGCACATATTTAGTTTTGTTCTTCCCATCTAGGCTCAGGATTCCTTTACCATGAATCTTCATAGCAGTGTTATCAACTAAGCTTACTAAACCTCCTTTTCTCATTTTAAGTTTGATGAATTTATTTTCTCTCTGGTCATGTGCTTGGAGTAACCACTGTCAATTACCCACAAGTCTTATTATTTTGCATGTAAGGTGGTTTGAGCAATCATTGATTGAGTAGGGATCTATTTTTTCTCCTTCCATACCTCCTTAGGTTTATTTTCAACCTTTTCTTCCTCTTCCTTAATGATTTCAGCTTTCTTTTCAACTTTAGAAGATATAGTATTCTTCTCAGGAAGAGTATTTTTTCTTCTAAAGTTTGTTCTACAATCTCTATCTATGTTACCAAAATTATTGAAATTGAAACATACCACATCCATATCAATTAAAGGATCAAATGGATTTTCTCATGAAACTTATATTTCTCCTTGGATTGACTTTGCATTCTCTAGCCCTATGACCAAAATTGTTATAGGTATAGCAATACCCATTAAAGTATGATGAATACCTAGTCATGGTGTATCTTTCAACCGAATTAGGATATCTTCTTTGTTCAGGTCTCCATGGATAGTGTACTTTTGTGAAACCATCATTGATAGTCTTCTTTGAATACTGCTTCTTTTTTTTATTTGGATTTGTCCATTCAACCTTCTTGTCTTCACTTTGTTCTTTTCCTTTAACAGATATCTCAATTTTAGTTGACGTTTTTTCTTCTTTGAAAGCATCCTTTTTGTTAAACTTTTTATTCTTGGAAACTAATTCTTCTTCTTCCATAAATATTTCATAAATATTTGCAAAAGTATCAATGAATGAAATTTTTCCCTTTTCAAGTCACAAACTATACTTTTCTTTACTAGCTAGCTTTTGTGAACTTAGCAATTCATCTAGGATACTAGTACTACCTTTCAACTTCAAAATTTTGTTGACCTACTCATTCACTTTCTCCAACTCTTTTCTTAAGGCACTATTTCTACCTCAAGTTTAGAGCATCTCTGATGCAGGAGCATCCTTGGTTTTTGGGAAATCTTGCATCAACTAAAAATATTTTCTCTTAGTTCTATTCTTGTTCTATTCTTGCTCAGTTCATGTTGGTGGATTCGTCATATTTTCTCACCAGACCGTGTGGATCCAAGTGTACATCATGGACATGTTCATACTCCTTATTCCAAGATTTGAGTGTGAATGGATCTTTTTATGGAAATTTATCGCTTCTAGATTTGATGGCAGTTTCTTGAACCAACACTAGAATAAATTTCAAGCCTAACGGTTAATTTGATCATTCGTGGATCATCCCCATAACTGCAGATCTTAACGGTGTGATTTTAATTGTTTCATGGAGTGTCCTTGACCTTAATTATATGTCCACATTTCATCCTATGAACCTATTGATGGAGTAGTTCAAATTTGAGGTCGACCTATTCATGTGCACGTTACATTTTCCTTCATAGGAGATTGTGATAATCTTTGGGCGATACGAATGTTTCTAGACTTGCGGATGTGATATAAAACTTGTAATAGATCATTATGAAAGGAATCGAAGAATAGTTAGAAGAATTTCAAATTTATATGTAAGATTTTCACTCGCATATATGAGCATATTTGGATGTATTCTTGTAACATTGTTATATCAGGCCTGTGGCCTGTGAGCCGAATCTGTATACCCAGATGTTGCCAGCTAACTGTAACTAAGATTTATGTTAATGAGAATATTTGCATCTATGTTTCCCTCCATATTCTGTGCTTCTTTCATTGTGTTACTCTTGATGCATGGTCCAAATAGTTCTCTTTGAGGACCCTCCTACCATGGCTGTGGCATATTGGTATCAGAGCGAGATTTGATCCATGTGAGGTCATCAAAATTATTGGAGTCCAGTTGAAGATTTTTTGTGGGGTGGAAAATTGAGGATTTGACCTATAGCTGCAAAAAACTTGTGTAAAGATGGAGGGAAGAAGAAATGGTAGAGGAAATGGAGTGCATGGAAATGAAGACCCAAAGATAATGGAGATGTTGAGAGAAATTGTTACCAGATTAGATGCAGTCAAAACAGCCCAAAGGAGAGGTTGACAAGTTTATGATGTGAGTGATGAATAGGTAGAGGTACAAGAAGAAAGAAAAAGAGAAGAGAAACCTAGCCTAGATCAGGGAGAAGAGAGGTTCATAAGAGCCATAACTAGAGTGAATACAAAGCCCCATTTCAATCCATTGGATTATAATGCTAAGTTGGATTTAGAAGAATTTCTTGATTGAATCGCAAAGATAGAAAAGTATTTTGAATTTGAAGGTACCACTAAAGATAAGAAGGTGAAGTTTGCTTGTAAAAAGTTGAAAGGACATGGGTGTCAATTGGAGACAGTTGAAGACAAAGTTTATGCCTGCAGATTATCAAATCAGTTTGTTTTGAAGGTTAAAAAATTTGAAATAGAAGGAGTCTAGTGTGACAGAGTATATTGAAGAATTCTATAAGTTGAATATCATATTTTGACATTCATAGGAGGAGATTGAGCAAGTAGCCAGATATGTGAATGGCTTAAGGTCATCTATACAAGATGATATTAGTTTGATTAAGTTGCAGAGTGTGGAAGAGGAATATTAATGTGCCCTAAGGGCAGAAGAGAAGTTGAATAAAAGACATGAGCAAAGACAAAGAGGAAGAGGTGGAATATTTCAAAGAGGAAGAGGATCTTTTCTAGATCAAAATAAGGATAAGGATGTTAGTAAGAATGAAAATTCATACCATAGAGGTGATGGAAACTCTTACAGAAGAGGAGGATATGGTGGTTACTATAATGAAGGTTATAGAAGAGATGATAGAGGATAGGAGAAAAGGACATTCAAAGGAACTTGTTATAAGTGTGGTGGAGAAGGGCATCGAGCATTTGAATGTAGTTAGGGAGAGACAAGCAAGAAGAAAAAGAACAATAGAAGAACAACCTTTGTTGAGGAGGAGCATGTTGAATCATCTAAAAAACTAGAAGATGAAGAAGTTTTGGTCAATAGAAGAGTATTGTGTCAAAGCGAGTTGGAGAAGGAGCCATTGCAGAGAAAGAATTTGTTTTATACCAAATGCAAGGTAGTTGGTAAATGTTGCAAAGTGATTGTGGATAGTGGAAGTTCTGAGAACCTTCTTTCTGAAGAAATGGTGACCAAATTGAAGTTGGAAAGATTGAAACACTCAAATCCCTATCAGATAGCTTGGATTCAAGATGAGCATAAGATTATGGTAAGTGAACAATGTTTGGTGAAATTGAAGATAGGAAATTACCATGATGAATTTTTGTGTGTTATCATGCCTATGGATATATGCCATATTTTTTTGGGAAGACCTTGGAAGTATGATAGATAGGCTATTCATGATGGAAAGAAGAATATATATACCATTGTTGCTAATGGGATGAAGTAGACTTTGTTGCCCTTGGAAGATGTTCCTAAAGTTGAAGTTTGTATGAATGCTAGGGTTTGTCTGGTTGATGGAAGGAGATTAATTGATGGATTGAGACATGATAATGTGTGATATGCCTTGGTTCCTAATAAGGTTTAAGACCTTAAGCATGTAGAAGAACACCTGGAAGAGATAGAGGAATTGCTAATAGAGTATGAGGAGATCATTTCAAATAATGTACCTAATGGGTTACCACCTATGAGGAGTATTAGTCATTGCATGGATCCGATTCTTGGAGCTAGTTTGCATAATAAAGTAGCACATTGGATGACACATGTAGAGAATGAAGAGTTGAATAGAAAAGTGCAAGAATTTTTGAGGAAGCGTTTGATCAAAGAAAGATTAAGTCCTTGTGTAGTACCTCCTATGTTAGCACCTAAGAAGGATGGAGAATGGAGGATGTGTACAAACTAGAGCCATAAACAAGATCATGGTGAAGTATATATTTCCTTTGCCCCAGATGGATGACATTATGGATTGTTTGAGTGGAGATAAATACTTTACAAAGATACATTTGAAGAGTGGATATCATCAAATTAAAATTAGAGATGGGGATGAGTGGAAAACAACATTCAAGACAAATGAAGGATTGTATGAGTGGTTGGTGATGCCTTTTGGACTAAAAAATGGACCGAGTACTTTCATGAGATTGATGAATGAGGTCCTGAAGAAATTATTGGGTAAGTTTGTGATTTTTTACTTGGATGGCATCTTGATTTTTAGTAAGAGTAAAGAAGAACATTTGTTGCATATAAGACAAGTTTTGCAGAGGTTGAGAGAAGAGCAGTTACTGATAACCATTAAGAAGTGTAGCTTCATGAAGAGTTGGTATATATAGGATTTGTGATATCTATGGATGGATTGAAGATGGATCCTAATAAGGTAAGATAAATTTTTGAGTGGCCTACACTAGATAGAATTGGGGAGGTGAGATCATTTCATGGATTGGCTAGCTTCTACCAAAAGTTCATTAGGAATTTCAATTCTATTTGTAGCCCTATGAAAAAAAATGAGAGGAGATAAGAAGGATTTTAGGTGGACATCTAGAGCAAATAGGAATTTTGAATTGTTGAAGCAGAAGGTGGCTGAGAAGTCTGTGTTGGCTTTACCAGAGTTCAATAAGGTATTTCAAGTAGACTGTGATGCAAGTGGAAGTGCAATTGGAGCAGTATTGAGTCAACAAGGGAGACTTGTAGCTTATTTCAGTGAGAAATTGAATGATGCTAGGAGAAGATATTCAATGTATGATTAGGATTTTTATGCCATAGTTCAAGCCTTGAAGAAGTAGAGACATTATTTTTTGCCTAAGGAGTTTGTGTTGTATACAAATCATCAAACATTGCAATATTTGAACAGTCAAGGTAAGTTGAATCAAAGACACATGAGATGGGTAGAATTCTTGTAGAGCTATAATTGTTTTTTAAAATATAGGAGTGGGAAGTCAAATAGAGTTGTTGATGCTTTGAGTAGAATGAATTTACTGACAAAGATGAGAGTGGAGATATTGGGCCTTGATGAATTGAAGAACTTGTATAAGGAAGACCCAGATTTTACAAAACCTTGGAGAGCTTGTAAAGAACCACTTTTGGAGGATAGGAGTCAGTGGTTGGGTTATTTAATTTAGGAGGATATGATGTTCAAAGGAAATCAGTTGTGTATACCCCAAAGTTCAATGAGGGATAACTTAGTGAAAGAAAAGCATAGTAGAGGATTTCCAAGACATTTTGGAGTTGATAAGACAATAACATTGGTAAGTGAGAATTATTTTTGGCTGAAAATTCATAAAGATGTTAGGAGATTTGTGCAGAGTTGTAGAGTTTATAAAGTTGCAAAGGAAGGTATTCAGAATGTTGGATTGTATAAGAGTTTGATAGTTTTAGAGAGACATTGGGAGGATATCAGTATGGATTTCATACTTGGTTTACCAAAGACACAAAGAGGTAGTGATTCTGTATTTGTGGTGGTAGATAGATTTTCAAAGATGGCACATTTCATACCTTATAAGAAGACAACAGATGCAGTACATGTAGCAAAATTTTTTTCAAGGAAGTTGTTAGATTGCATGGGTTACCTAAGAGTATTATTTCAGACCGAGATGTAAAGTTTTTTCATTACTTTTGGAGAACACTTTGGAAAAAGTTGAAGACATATTTGAAGTTCAGTTCTACTTTTCACCCACAAACTGATGGAAAAATAGAGGTGGTAAATAGGAGTTTGGGGAATCTACTGAGATGTTTGGTTGGAGAGAAGACTAGAAGTTGGGATTTGGTCCTTGCACAAGTAGAGTTTTCCTACAATAATTCAGTGAATAGGAGTACTAGAAGGACACCTTTTGAGATTGTTACTGGAGTTCATCCTAGAGGTATAATAGAGTTGAGAGACATTAGTATGAAAGATAAGAGGAGTACAAAAGCAGAAGAATTTGTAGAACATATTAAAAAAATGCATACTCAAGTGAAACAACAATTGGAAGACATGAACCATAAGTATAAGGAGAAGAAAAATGAGAAGAGGAGACATAAGGAATTTGAAGTAGGAGATGAAGTGATGGTGTATTTGAGGAAGAAAAGATTCCCAGTTGGCACATATAACAAGCTACAGATGATAAATTTTGTACCTTGTAAGATCTTGAAGAAATTTGATTCAGGAAATGCATATGAAGTGGAGTTATTAGATGGAATGGGTATATCACCTATATTCAACATTGCAGATCTACATCAGTACCATGAAGCAGAATTCAGTGAAGAAAAAAAATAAAAATTGGAAAATCAATTTCCTAAATAGCAGTCGGATGAGATTGAAGAGATTTTAGATATCAAAGATGGAAGGAAAACTCATGGAAGACAGTACAAAGAATATCTTGTGAAGTGGAAAGGTAGACTAGTGGAGGATTCTTCTTGGATTTCTCAGGATGATATGGACCATCTTAGTTTTCCTTTAGCCCCAACAAAGTGAGGGACTCACTTTTCTTTAACCCCGGATGTCTGATGCAAGAGCATCCTTAGTTTTTGGGAAATCTTGCATCAACCAAAAATATTTTCTTTCAGTTATGTTCTTGTTTTGTTCTTGCTTAGTTCATTTTGGTGGATTTCTCATATTTGCTCACCAGACCTTGTAGATCTAAGTGTACATCACAGACATGTTCATATTCCTTATTCCAAGATTTGATTGTGAATGGATCTTTTTCCGGCAAGTTATCACTTCTAGATTTGATGGCAGTTTCCTGAACCGGCATTTGAATAATTTTTAAGCCTAATGGTTAATTTGATCATTCATGGATCGTCCTCGTAACTTGTGGATCTTAACGGTGTGATTTTTTTTAATCCGTGGAGTGTCCCTGACCTTAATTATAGGTCCAAAGTTCATCCTATGCACTTGCTGATGGAGTAGTTCAAATTTGAGGCCAGCCTATTCATGCGCACGTTACATTTTCCTTCATAGGAGATTGTGATAATCTTTGGCCCACACAGATGTTTCTAGAACCGTGGATGTGATATAAAACTTGTAATAGATCATTAGGAAAGGCAACACAGAATAGTTATAAGAATTTCATATTGATATGTAAGATTTTTGCTCACATATATGAGCATATTTGGATGTTGTATTTTTGAACATGTTATATCAAGCCTATGAGCCGAATCTATACGCTCAGATGTTGCTGGTCAATTGTAACTAAGATTTCTATTAATGAGAATATTTGCATCTGTGTTTTCCTCCATATTCTATGTTTCTTTCATTGTGTTACTCTTGTTGCACAGTCCGGATAGTTCTCTTTGAGGACCCTCCTACCATGGTTGTGCCAATCTCTCCATCTCTACTTGTAACTTAGACTTCATAACATCTTCAACTCTTTTGAGTTCTTCTATATGAACTTTCAGATCAACTATCACCTTATTAGATTCCTCAAGTTCTTGAGTTTCTCTATCAACCTCTTTTTGAGCATTCTTTTTTAGTTTCTTGTTTTCCTTCTTGAGATCATCATATCTATCTCTTAACTCCTCAATTTCATCAAGAGCACTAATTAATTCTCCTTCAAGATGAACAACCGCTTCAACTTCCTCCTCCGATAGGTCTTCAACTGGTGTATATTTTTTGTCCTTAGTTTACTTAGCCATAAATGGAAATTATTTTATGTTTTCTCTCAGAAAAAGGGCATGGTCATGATCTTCTTCTGAACTATCACTAGCATCAAAAACTCCACTTTCTTCATTGATATACAAACTCTTCTTCTTTCCAAAATTCTTCCTTTTTGGATAAGTTATTTTCTTCATTTTGTTGCCTTCTTCTTGCTTGGAACTATCGTCCTTACCATATGGAAAATTTGAGGCAAAATGACCTATTCTCCCACAATTGAAACACTTAAATGGGATCTTACCTTTGTATTTTCCAAACCCTCTCCTTAGTATTCTTATGAAGTTAGCTTCTTCCTCATCAGTTTCATCATGATCAGATGCAATAACAACAACTTTGTCTTTCATATCAACTTCATCTTTCTCTTTCCTAACCACCTTAAATGCAACTTCTCTACATGATGATTCAACATTGGGCATTCTCATCTCATATGTAGTAATTATGCCATGCACCTCATCAAGAGTAAGTTTATAAATTTATCTTCCTTCTTCAATAGCAGAAATATTGGCATCACATTTAGTTGTCATAAAATTGTGAACATTCAGCACATCTTCTTCTTTCAAATCTACACCATATCCTTTAATGGCATTTACCACATCATCAACTCTTTCAAGATAGTCTGCAATCTTTTCTTCTTCGGTCATGGTTAAGCCTTCAAATTTAGCCCTTGACACTTGTAACTTTGCTAGCTTCACTTTGGTATCACCTCCATAGATCTTCTTTAGTTTTTCCCAAAAATCATAAGCAGTTCTATAGTGCATAACTTTGCTATATACAGAGTCCTAAAAATTGTTCATAATAATGAACCAAGCTTTCTTATTGTCCTCATGAATTTTCTTTGTTGCTAGATCAGTAGGAGTTGTAGCAAGAATAATATATTGGGTCTCTATAGTTCCCCAAACTTCAATTTGAAGAGAAATTAAGTATCCTTCCATAAATGAGCTCCATTTTGCATAGTTTGCTTTATCAAACCTAGGTGGTTTGTTTGAACCTTCCAGTAGTTCCATTGTGTTCACCAATCCAAAAAAAACCCATGTTGGTTAAGCTTCTCCTAGGGAACCTAGTGCTCTAATACCAATTGTTAGAACATAATGATCTACTGAGAGGGGGGGTGAACCAGTAGATATTGAAATTTTTTTCTCTTAAAACCTTCTTGCAGATTTAAACTTAAACTTAAATGTACAAATTGAAATATTAACATATATAACAACCATAATCACAAGAGATATCAACACATAACACAATATGTATGTTGAAAACCCAAGATGGGAAAAACCATGGTGAGAAACGCTACTAGGATCTATTGTCCTAATCCAACCTCACAAGCATCAAAGTTCAGTTACAATGTCTAGGGATACAGCCCAAGGAAGCAACAACTCCCTATTTAGAAGCTACAACTTCAAGGATGCTACTACACCCTATTCTGAGCTACAACTCAATGAGAATGGAGGCTAAAATCTCTTACAAAATATTTTCAATCGATTATGAATGACCTGGTTTTTCTCAACCTATGATGCATCAATTCAGTAATTTATTCTTCTCTCTATGTTCACTTTCACACTATTGTAATTATATTCTTGTATTTTAATGATTCATCTACTCTGTTATAAATCTCTCTCACTTGTTCACTCAAGCATACTCACACATTCCACACACACTTCCTAACTCATGCCTTCATATATTTCATACGAGCCAAAACCCCTATTAGGGTTTTTCCACTTGTGACCCACATCAGAAAATGTCTGAACATCAAGCCACTCACATACTGCTCTATCCATTAATGGTGACATCCAATCAGATTTTCCATATCTCATATCAGGATGAGCACCAATCAACCTCGTTATCAATAATTTTCCAATTTTAGTTCTTGTTTTGTCTCTAAAGTTTGATATGCATTTAATTTCTTCTTTTTTCCATTCGATTTGATTTTGATCTTGATCGATCATATCTCCCTTTTAGCATCGTCTTCATTAAATGCTCACATGTCAGTAGGTTAAGCGATCAAATTTTGTTCACATGTTGGTCACTGACTTAAAATCCCCTCTTCACACAAACCAAACCATTTGAAAACCTTCAAGTGAGAACAATGGACATCAATCATCTTGTAGACCAAACAAAAGTTAGGAGCATGATCAAGAGACATCCGCAAGCACATTATGATCACCAAGGATCTCAACAAAAGCTCAGACAACATTAGCTATAGGATTTATCAAACTAGAGCACTTTAAACTACATTGGGATCACTTCCAAACCACCAAACCAAGAACCATTTGAGATGGGAGGCACATAGCAATATTACAACTCTAATTCTAGAACCGTAGACTAAATAGCTTAATCGCAGAGGAATACAAAACCAAATACCTTCTCCCAGTCATCACCAGATGTCTAGAAAGAGCAATTTTCACATTGGTGAACATAACTCACTCGAATCTTCATACCAGAGGCTCAAAGTTGGAACATACAATAATCAGATATGTCTCTAAATAAATTACAATCCACAGACAAAGATATTTAATATACAAGAAATGCGGAGTAAGCTACTGAACCATTCTTACTAGAGGCTTACTCAAATCCTCATACTAGAGCACCAAATCATGCACAATCTTTAAGGGACACAAATATCATCATTATAAACCTTCTTCCAGATCCATAAGACTTGAAACAAACCAGTGGAGGATTGTTGAGTACATGCACATATCCAGTCCATAAATAACCAACTCTGTTAGATCAGTTTACAAATCAATAAACTCATCTTTCACTCTCCATCAAACTAGCAGTTGTAATCCAGGATATATTACCCATGAATATCCTTGAACAATACTTCAAATCTGCATAAGTGTAGGATCAACATAGTAGAAATGCGGAGCACATACCAGAGCAAAGTTGAAACTAATAAGAACATAGATGTGTTGAAATCAATGACAATACTGGTTAGACACACATTTGCAATAGGAAGGGGTGTCATGCCGGGGAAAACGTAATCCCTTGAGGATGTATGTAACAACCCATAAGCCACATGCATCGGATAAACCTAGACCTCAAAGTTAGAACTAAGGCCATGTGAAGCATACCCATGACTTTTCTTTATGTTTTTTTATTGACTCAGGGGTACCCCTATGACCCAACACAATGCCCAACCCACCTTACATTGATCATACATTCTACCAAGTTGGGGTCAGTAAGGGGTGCCACATCGGGGCAAGAGTAGTCCCTTGAGAATGTATGTAACAAACTATAAGTCATGTGCATTAGATAAACCCATACCTCAAATTCAAAGCTAAGACCATGTGGAGCATACCCATGACTTTTCTTTCTATATTTTATTGACTCAGGGGTAACCCTACGATCCAACACAATGCCCAAACTGGCTTACCTTGGTCTTACATTCTACCAAGTTAGGGTCAGGAAGGGTTGTCATGTAAGGGAAAAAGTAGTCCCTTGAGGATGTATGTAACAAATCATAAGCCACATGCATCAGATAAAAGAATACCTCAAAGTCAAACCTAAGACCGTGCAAAGCATACCCATGACTTTTCTTTCTATTTTTTTATTGACTCAAGGGTACCCCTATGACCTAACACAACAAACAACCCCCCTTACCTTGTTCTTACATTCTACCAAGTTGGGGTCGAGAAGGGGTGCCATGTCAGGGCAAGAGAAGTCCCTTGAGGATGTATGTAATAACCCATAAGCCACTTGTATAAGATAAAACCATGCCCCAAAGTCAGAACTAAGACCATGCGAAGCATACCCATGACTTATCTTTATGTTTTTTATTGACTCAAAGGTACTCCTAAAACCCAAAAAAATGTCCAACCTTGGTAAGGGGTGACACATTGGGGCAAGAATAGTCCCATGAGGATGTATGTAACAAACCATAAGCCACATGCATCAGATAAAACTAGACCTCGAAGTCAAACCTAAGACCGTGCAGAGCATACCCATGATTTTTCTTTGTATTTTTTTATTGACTCAGGGGTACCCCTATAACCCAACACAATGCCTAACCCTCCTTACCTTAGTATTACATTATTCCAAGTTGGGGTTGGGAAGAGTTGTCATGTTAGGGAAAAAATAGTCCCTTAAGGATGTATGTAACAAACCATATGTCACGTCCATCAGATAAACCCAGAACTCAAAGTCAAACCTAAGACCATGCAAAGCATACCAATGACTTTTCTTTCAATTTTTTTCTTGACTTAGGGGCACCATTATGACCCAAGATAATGCCCAACCCACCTTACCTTGGTCTTACATTCTACCAAGTTAGGGCCAGGAAGGGGTGCCATGCCAAGGCAAGAGTAGTCCCTTGAGGATGTAACAACCCATAAGCCATGTGCATTAGATAAACCTATACCTCGAAGTCAAAAATAAAACCATCTGAAGCATATTGATGAATTTTCTTTATATTTTATTTATTGACTTTGGGGTACCCTTACGACCCAACAGAACACCCAACCTGCCTTACCTTGGTCTTATAATTTGTCATGTTGGATTCTAGAAAGGGTGCCACGTCGGGGTAAGAGTAGTCCCTTAAGAATGTACGTAACAACACATAATCCACGTGTGTTAGATAAACCTAGACCTCAATGTCAAACCTATGACCACGCAAATCATACCCATGAATTTTTTTCTAATTTTTTTATTGACTCAACAATACCCCTACAACCCAGCACAACGTCCAACCCACCTTACCTTGGTCTTATATTCTGCCAAGTTGGGGTCAGGAAGGGGTGCTAGGTTGGGGAAAGATCAGTCTCTTGAAGATATATGTAACAATCCACAAGCCATGTGAATCAGATAAACCCAGACCTCGAGTCAAACCTAACACCATGCGAAGCATACCCATGACTTTTTTTTGTTTTTTTTATTGACTTGGGGGTACCCCTATGACACAAAACAATGTCCAACCTGCCTTACCTTGGTCTTATATTTTTCCAGTTGGGATCGGGAAGGGTTGCCACATTGGGGGAAAAGTAGTCCCTTGAGGATGTATGTAACGAACCATAAGCCACATGCATCAGATAAACCTAGACCTCAAAGTCAAATCTAAGACCATACAGAGCATACCTATGAATTTTCTTTCTATTTTTTTATTGACTCACGGGTACCCCTATGACCTGACACAATGCCCAACCCACCTTACCTTGCTCTTACATTCTGCCAAGTTGGGGTCGGGAAGAAGTGTCACTCTTGGGAAAAAGTAGTCCCTTGAGGATGTATGCAACAACCCATAAGCCACATGCATCAGATAAAACCAAACCTAAAATTCAGACCTAAGACCATGCAGAGCATACCCACAAATTTTTTTCTATATTTTTATTAACTTAGGAGTACCCTACAACCCAACACAATTCCCAACCCACCTTACCTTGGTCTTATATTCTACCAAGTTGGGATCGGGAAGGGGTGCTACGTTGGGGTAAGAGTAGTCCCTTGAGGATGTATGTAACAACCCATAAGCCACATCTATCAGATAAATCCAGACCTCGAAGTCATACCTAAGACTATGCGAAGCATACCTTTGAATTTTCTTTATGTTTTTTATATTAACTTAGGGGTAACCCTATGACCCAACACAATGCCCATCCTGTCTTACCTTGGTCTTACATTTTTCCAAGTTGGGGTCGGAAGAGGTGCCATGTTAGGGCAAGAGTATTCCTTTAAATATGTACATAACAACCCATAAGCCACATGCATCAGATAAACCTAGACCTCGAAGTCAAATCTAAGACCATGTAGAGCATACCCATGTCTTTTCTTTTTGTTTTTTAATTTACTCAGGGGTACCTCTACGACTCAAAAAAATGCCCAACCCGCCTTACCTTCATCTTACATTGTACACAGTTGGGGTCAGTAAGGGTTTCCACACCTTGGCAAGAGTAGTCCCTTGAGTATGTATGTAAAAACCCATAAGTTGCGTGCATCGGATAAACCTAGACTTTGAAGTGAAACCTAAAAACATGCGGAGCATACTCATGACTTTTTTTCCTATTTTTTTTATTGACTCAGAGGTACCCCTACGACCCTACACAACACCAAACCTTCCTTACCTTGGTCTTACATTCTGCCAAGTTAGGGTTGGGAAGGGATGCCACATCGAGGCAAGAGTAGTCTCTGGATGATGTATGTAACAACCCATAAGCCACATGCATAAGATAAACCCATACCCAAGACTTTTGTTCTATTTTTTTATTGACTTAGGGGTACCCCTATGACCCAATACAACGCCCAACTCACCTTACCTTGGTCTTATATTCTACCAAGTAGAAGTTGAGAAGGGTTGCCACATTGGGGAAAAAGTAGCCTCTTGAGGATGTATGTAAAAAACCATAAGCCACATACATTAGATAAACCTAGACCTCAAAGTCAAACCTAAGACAATGTGGAGCATACCTATGACTTTTCTTTCTATTTTTTATATACTCAGGGATACTCCTACAACCCAACACAACAACCAACCTACCTTACATTGGTCTTACATTCTACCAAGTTGCAGTTTGTAAGGGGTGTCATGCTAGGGAAAGAGAAGTCCCTTGAGGATGTATGTAACACATAAGCCACATGCATCAGATAAACCAAGACCTCGAATTAAAACCTAAGACCATGCGAAGCATTCCCATGAATTTTCTTTATATTTTTTATTGACTCAAGGGTACCCCTACGACCCAACACAACACCCAACCTGCCTTACCTTTGTCTTACATTCTGCCAAGTTGGGGTCGGGAAGGGTGTCACGGCGGGGCAAGAGTGGTCCCTTGAGGATGTATGTGACAACCCATAAGCCACATGTATCAGATAAACCCAGGCCACAAAGTTAGACCTAAGACCATGCACAACATACTCGTGTCTTTTTTTTCTTTTTTTATTGACTCAGGGGTACTGTACAACCCAACACAACTCCCAACATGCCATACCTTGGTCTTACATTCTACCAAGTTAGGTTTGGGAAGGGGTGCCACACTGGGGAAAGAGTAGTCCCCTAAGGATATATGTAACAACCCATAAGCCATGAGCATTGGATAAAACCAGACCTGGAAGTCAAACCTAAGACCATGTGAAACATAACCATGACTTTTCTTTATGTTTCTTATTCACTCAAGGGTACCCCTACGACCCAACACAATGCACAACCTGCCTTACCTTGGTCTTTCATTTTGCTAAGTTGCAATTCAAAAGGGGTGTCATGATAGGGAAAGAGTAGTCCCTTGAGGATGCATGTAACAACCTATAAGCCATGTACATCAGATAAACCTAGACCTCGATGTCAAACCTAAAACCATGTGAAGTGTACATATGAGTTTTCTTAATATTTTTTTATTGACTCAGGGATACCCCTACGACCCAAAACAATGTCCAATCCACCTTACCTTACTCTTATATTCCATCAATTAAGGTTGGGAAGGGTTACCATGTCGGGGCAAGAGTAGTCCATTGAGGATGTATGTAACAAACCATAGGCCACGTGCATTAGATAAACCCAAACCTCGAAGTCAAACCTAAAACCATGTGGAGCATACCTATGACTTTACTTTCTATTTTATATTAACTCAGGGGTACCCCTATGACCCAACACAATGAACAACCCGCCTTTCCTTGGTCTTACATCCTGCCAAGTTGGGGTCGAGAAGGGGTGCCATGGTGGGAAAGAGTAGTCCCTTGAGGATGTATGTAACAACCCATAAGCCACGTGCATTGGATAAACCTAGACCTCAAAGTCATACCTAAGACCATATGAAGCATACCCATGACTTTTCTTTCTATTTTTTTATCAACTCAAGGGTACCCCTACAACCCAATATAACACCCAACCCATCTTACCTTGGACTTACATTCTTCCATTTTGGGGACAGGAAAGGTTACCACGCTGGGGCAAGAGTAGTCCCACGAGGATGTATGTAACAACCCATAAGCTATGTGAATCGGATAAATTTAGATCTCGAAGTCAAACCTAAGACCATGTAGAGCATACCCATGGCTTTTTTTCTATTTTTTTATTGACTCGGGGTTACCCCCACTACCCAAAACAATGCCCAATTTTCCTTACCTTGGTCTTATATTCTGCCAAGTTGAGGTTGGGAAGGGTTGCCACGTCGGGGAAAAAGTAGTCCTTTGAGGATGTATGTAAAAAACCATAAGCCATGTGCATTGAATAAACCCAGACCTCGAAGTAAGATCATGCGAACCATACCCATGACTTTTCTTTCTATTTTTTATTGACTCAAGGGTACACCTACGACCCAACACAACACCCAACCCACCTTACCTTGGCCTTACATTCTGCCAAGTTGGGGTCGAGAAGGGGTGCCACACTAGGAAAAAAGTAGTCCTTTGAGGATGTATGTAACAACCCATAAGCCACATGCATCGAATAAACCCAGACCTCAAAGTTAGACCTAAGACCATGTGGAGCATACCCATAACTTTTTTTTCTATTTTTTTATTGACTCGGGGGTACCCTATGACCCAACACAATGCCCAACTTGTATTACCTTGGTCTTACATTCTGCCAAGTTCGAGTCAAGAAAGGATGTCACATCAGGGCAAGAGTAGTCCCTAGAGGATGTATGTAACAACCCATAAGTCACATGCATCTGATAAACCCATACCTCAAAGTCAAACTTAAGACCTTGTGAAGCATACCCATGACTTTACTTTATTTTTTTATTGACTCATGGGTACCCCTACGACCCAACACAATGCCCAACCTGCCTTACCTTGGTCTTAAATTCTACCATGTTGGGGTCGGGAAGGGGTGCCACGCTGGGGAAAGAGTTGTCCTTTGAAGATGTACATAACAACATATTTAACCCTATGCATCGAATAAACCCAGACCTCAAAGTCAAACCTAAGACCGTGTAGAGCATAACCATGAATTTTTTTTCTATTTTTTATTGACTCAACCCAACACAATGCCCAACCCATCTTACGTTGGTCTTACATCCTACCAAGTTGGGTTCGGAAAAGGCTGTCACACTGGGGAAAAAGTATTCCTTTGAAGATGTATGTAACAACCCATAAGACACGTGTATTGGATAAAACCAGACTTCAAAGTCAGACCTACAACCATGCGAAACATACCCGTGACTTGTTTTCTATTTTTTATTGAATCAGGGTCATATGACCCAACATAATACCCAACATGCCCTACCTTGGTCTTACATTCTGCCAATTTGGGGTCAGGAAGGGGTGTCACGCTAGGGCAAGAGTAGTCCCATGAGAATATATTTAACAACCCACAAGCCACGTGAATTGGATAAACCTAGACCTTGAAGTCAAACCTAAGACCATGCGAAGCATACCCATGGATTTTCTTTATGTTTTTTTATTGACTCAAGGGTACTCCTACGATCCAACACAACGCTCAACCTGCCTTACCTTGTTTTTACATTATGCAATGTTAGGGTCAGGAACGGGTGTCACACTGGGGAAAGAGTAGTCCTTTGAGGATTTACATAACAACCAATAAGCCATAGGCATCAGATAAACCCAGACCTCAAAGTCAAACCTAAGACCATGCGGAACACACCCATGAATTTTCATTCTATTTTTTTATTGACTCAAGGGTACCCCTATGACCCAACACAACGCCCAACCCATCTTACCTTGGTCTTACATTCTACCAAGTTGGGGCTGAGAAGGGGTGTCATTCTAAGGAAAGAGTAGTCCTTTGAGGATATATGTAAGAACCCAAGAGGTACGTGCATCCTATAAACCTAGACCTAGAAGTAAAACCTAAGACCATGCAGAGCATACCTATGAATTTTTTTTCTATTATTTTTATTGAATTAGGGGTACCCCTATGACACAAAACAACACCCAACTCGCCTTACCTTGATATTATATTTTTCCAAGTTGGGGTTGGGAAGGGTTTCCACGTCGGGGAAAAACTAGTCCCTTGAGGATGTATATAAAAAACCATAAGCCATGTGCATCGGATAAACCCAAACCTCAAATTCAAACCTAAGACCGTGCAAATCATAACCATGACTTTTCTTTCTATTTTTTAATTGAATCAAGGATACCCATATGACTCAACACAATGCACAACCCACCTTACCTTAGTCTTACATTCTACCAAGTTGGGGTCGGGAAGAGGTGCCACTGCGAAGAAAGAGTAGTCCTTTGAGGCTGTATGTAACAACCCATAAGCCACGTGCATAGGATAAACCCATACCTCAAATTCAAACCTAAAACCATGTGAAGCGTACCCATGATTTTCTTTATGTTTTTATTGACTCGGGGGTACCCCTACGACTCAACATAATGTCCAACCTGCCATAACCTGGTATTACATTCTGCCAAGTTGGGGTGGAGAAGGGGTATGCTGATGGGGAAAGAGAAGTCCCTTAGGGATGTATGTAACAACCCATAAGCCACATGCATTAGATAAACCTAGACCTCAAAGTCAGACCTAGGACCATGCAGAGCAATACCCATGACTTTTTGTTATATTTTATTATTGACTCAAGGGTACCCCTATGACCCAACACAATGACCAACCCACCTTACCTTGGTCTTATATTTTTCCAAGTTGGGGTTGGGAAGGGGTACCACGTCAGGGCAAGAGTAGTCCTTTGAGGATGTATGTAACAACCCATAAGCCAATTGCATCGGATAAACCCAAATGTCCAAGTCAAATCTAAGACCATGCGGGGTATACCCATGACTTTTTTCTATTTTTTTATTGACTCAAGGGTACTCCTACAACCCAAAACAATGCCCAAACCACCTTACCTTGGTCTTATATTCTGCCAAGTTGGGGTATGGAAGGGTTGCCACGTCGGAGAAAAAGTAGTCACTTGAGGATGTATGTAACAAACCATAAGCCATGTGCATCGGATAAACCCAAACCTTGAAGTCAAACATAAGGCCGTGTGGAACATACCCATGACTTTTCTTTCTATTTTTTTATTGACTCAGGGCTACACCTACAACCCAAGACAACACCCAACCCATCTTACCTTGGTCTTAAATTTTTCCAAGTTGGGGTTGGGAAGGGGTGCAATGTCGGGTAAAAATTAGTCCCTTGAATATGTATGTAACAACCCATAAAACATGTGCATCAGATAAACCCAAATCTCAAAGTCAGACCTAAGACCATGCAGAGCATGCCCGTGAATTTTTTTTCTATTTTTTTATTGACTCGGGGATACCCTATGACCCAACACAATGCCCAACCCACCTTCCCTTGGTCTTACATTCTGCCAAGATGGGATCAGGAAAGGGTGTCACGTTAAGGAAAGAGTAGTCCCTTGACAATGTATGTAACAACTCATAAGCCACGTGCATCAGATAAACCCAGATCTCGAAGTCAAACCTAAGACTATACAAAGCATACCCATGAATTTTATTTATGTTTTTTTTATTGACTCAAGGGTACCCCTATGACCCAATAAAATGCCCAACCTACCTTACCTTGGTCTTATATTTTTCCATGTTGGGGTTGGGAAGGGGTGTTAGGCCAGGGCAAGATTAGTCTCCTAAGGATGAGTTTAAAACACATAAGCCATGTGCATCGGATAAACCCAAACCTCGAAGTCAAACCTAAGATTGTGTGGAGCATGCCCATGAATTTTCTTTCTATTTTTTATTGACTCAGGGGTACCCCTATGACCCAACACAATGCCCAACTTGCCTTACCTGGTCTTACATTCTGCCAAGTTGGAGTTAGGAAGGGGTGCCACACCAGGGAAAAAGTATTCCCTTGAGGATGTATGTAACAACCCAAAAGACATGTGCATCAGATAAAATCAGACCTCAAAGTCAGACCTAAGACCATACATAGCATACCTGTGACTTCTTTTCTATTTTTTATTGACTTAGGGGTACCCTACAATCCAACACAATGCCCAACCTGCCTTACCTTGGTCTTACATTCTACCAAGTTGGGGTCAAAAAGGGGTGTCATGCCAGGGAAAGAATAGTCCTTTGAAGATGTGCGTAACAACCCATAATCCACTGACATTGGATAAACCTAAACCTTGAAGTCAAACCTAAGACCGTGCAGAGCACATCAATGACTTTTCTTTCTTATTTTTTATTGACTCATGGGTACCCCTACGACCCAACACAATGTCCAACCTATTTTATCCTGGTCTTACATTCTGCTATGTTCGGGCCAGGAAGGGGTGCCATGTCAAGGCAAGAGTAGTCCCTTGAGGATGTATGTACCAACCCATAAGCCACGTGCATTGGATAAACCTAGACCTCGAAGTCAAGCCTAAGACCATGCAGAGCTTACCCATGACTTTTTTTTTCTATTTTTTTATTGACTCAGGGGTACCCTTGCAACCTAATACAACACTCAACCCACCTTACCTTGGTCTTATATTCTGCCAAGCTGGGGTCAGGCTGGGTTGCCACATCGAGGAGAAAGTTGTCCATTGAGGATATATGTAACAAACCATAAGCCATGTGCATCAAATAAACCCAGACCTTGAATTCAAACCTAAGACCTTGCAAAGCATACCCATTACTTTTCTTTCTATTTTTTTATTGACTCAAGGGTACCCCTATGACCCAACACAATGCCCAACCCACCTTACCTTGATCTTACATTCTACCAAGTTGGGGTCGGGAAGGGGTACCACACTAGGGAAAAAGTAGTCCCTTGCGGATGTATGTAACAATCCATAAGCCATGTGCATCAGATAAACTGAGACCTCAAACATAGACCTAAGACCATGCAAAGAATACCCATGACTCTTTTTTCTATTTCTTTTTATTTACTCTTGGGTACCCCTATGACCCAACACAAAGCCAAACCAGCCTTACCTTGCTCTTATATTTTTCTAAGTTGGGGTCAAGAAGGGGTGTTACGTTGAGGTAAGAGTAGTCCCTTGAATATGTATGTAACAACCCATAAGCCATGTTCATCAGATAAACCCATACCTCAAATTGAAACCTAAGACCATGTGGAGCATAGCCATGACTTTTCTTTCTATTTTTTTATTGACTCGGGGCTACCCCTATGACCCAACACAATGCCCAACCTGCCTTACCTTGCTCTTACATTCTGCCAAGTTAGGTTTGGGAAGGGGTGGCACGCTAGGGCAAGAATAGTTTCTTTAGGATGTATGTAACAACCCATAGGCCGCGTGCATCAGATAAACCTAGACCTCAAAGTCAAACCTAAGACCATGTGGAGCATATGCATGACTTTTTTTTCATTTCTTTTATTGACTCAAGGGTACTCCTAAGACCCAACACAACGGCCAACCCACCTTAGCTTGGTCTTACATTTTTTCAAGTTGGGGTTGGAAAGTGGTGTCACGTAGGGGCAAGATTAGTATCTTTAGGATGTATGTAAAACACATAAGCCATGTGCATCAGATAAAACTGGACCTCAAATTCAAACCTAAGACCATGTGGAGCATACCCGCGACTTTTATTTTTGTTTTTTTTCTTATTGACACAGGGGTACCCCTACAACCCAACACAACACCAAACCCACCTTACCTTGGTTTTACATTCTATCAAGTTGGGGTCGGAAGGGGTGCCATGCATGGGCAAGAGCAGTCCCTTGAGCATGTATGTAACAACCCATAAATTATGTGCATCAGATAAACCCAGACATCGAAGTCAAACCTAAGACAATGTGGAGCATACCCATAACTTTTCTTTCTATTTTTTTATTGAATTAGGGGTACCCCTACGACCCAACACAATGCCCAACCCACCTTACCTTGCTCTTACATTCTACTAGGTTGGGGTCGGGAAGGGGTACCATGTTGGGGAAAGAGTAGCCACTTGAGGATGTATGTAAGCATTGGATAAACCCAAACCTCAAATTCAAACCTATGACTATGTGGAGCATACCCATGACTCTTATTTCTATTTTTTATTGACTCAGGGGTACCCCTATGACCCAACACAATGCCCAACTCACCTTACCTTGGTCTTACATTCAACCAAGTTGGGGTCTGGAAGGGGTTCCATGTCATGGCAAGAGTAGTCTTTTGAGGATGTATGTAACAACCTATAAGACATGTGCATCGAATAAACTTGTACCTCGAAGTCAAACTTAAGACCATGTGGAGCATACCTATGACTTTTCTTTCTATTTTTTTCTAACTCGGGGGTACCCTTATGACCCAACACAACGCCCAACCTGCCTTACCTTGGTTTTATATTCTATCAAGTTGTCCTTAGGAAGGGGTGCCACACTGGTCCAAAAGTACTTCTTTGAGGATGTATGTAACAACTCATAATCCATGTGCATTAGATAAACTTAGACCTTGAAGTCAAATCTTAGACCATGCAAAGCATACCCATGAGATTTCTTTTTGGTTTTTATTGATACAAGGGCACCCTTGTGACCCAACCCACCTTACCTTGGTCTTATATTCTACCAAGTTGGGGTCAAAAAGGGGTGCCATTCCGGGTCAAGATTAGTCCGTTATAGATGTATGTAACAATGCATAAGCCACATGCATCAGATAAACCAAAACATTGATGTCAAACCTAAGAGTATGTGGAGCATACCCATGACTTTTCTCTCTTTTTTATTGACTCAGGTGTACCCCTATGACCCAACACAACACCCAACCTGCCTTACCCTTGTTTTACATTCTGCCAAGTTGGGGTCAGGAAGGGGTGTCACATCGAGGCAAGAGTAGTCATTTGATTAAGTATGTAACAACCCCTAAGCTACGTGCATCAGATAAACCTAGACCTTGATGTCAAACCTAAAACCATTTAGAGCATACCCATGACTTTTCTTTCTTTTTTTATTGACTCAGGGGTACCCCTACGACCCAACAAAATGCCCAATCTTCCTTACCTTGGTCTTACATTCAACCAATTTGGGGTTGTGAGTGGGTGCAAAATGGGGGCAAGCGTAGAACCTTGAGGATGTATGTAACAACCCATAAGCTATCTGCATCGGATAAACCTAGTCCTCAAAGTCAAACCTAAGACCATGCGGAGCATATCCATGACATCCCTTTCTATTTTTTATATTGGCTTAGGGGTACACTTATGACCCAACACAACACCCAACCCGCCTCATGTTGGTCTTACATTCTCCCAAGTTGGAGTCAGAAATGGGTGCCACACTAGGGCAAGAGTATTCCCTTGAGGATGTATGTAACAACCAATAAGCCACATGCATCAGATAAACCCAGACCTCGAAGTCAAACTTAAGACCATGCAGAGCATACCCATGAATTTTCTTTCTATTTTTTTATTAACTCACGGGTACCCCTACAACCCAACACAAAGCCTAACCTGCCTTACCTTCATCTTACATACTGCCGAGTTGGGGTCAGGAAGGGGTGTCATGTTGAGGTAAGAGTAGTCATTTGAAGATGTATGTAACAACCCATAAGCCACGTGCATCGGATAACCTAGACCTCAAAGTCAAACCTATGACCATGCATATCATACCCATGACTTCTTTTCTATTTGTTATTGACTTCAGGGTGCCTCTACAACCCAACACAAGGCCCAACACACCTTACCTTGGTCTTACATTTTTCCAAGTTGGGGTCGGGAAGGGGTGTCATGCCAGATTAAGAGTAGTCCCTTGAGGATGTATAAAATAACACATAAGCCACGTGCATCAGATAAACCTAGACCTCGAAGTCAAACCTAAGACCATGCAGAGCATACCCATGACTTTTCTTTTAGTTTTTTATTTACTCAGGGGTACCCCTACGAACCAACCCACCTTACTTTGGTCTTATATTCTACCACATTGAGGTCTAGAAAGTGTGTCACGTAGGGGAAAGAGTAGTCCTTTGAGGATGTATGTAACAACTCATAAGCCATGTGCATTGAGTAAACACAAATTTTGAAGTCAAATTTAAAACCATGTGAAGCATACCCATGACTTTTTTTCTATTTTTTTAATTGACTCAAGGGTACCCCTACGACCCAACACAATTCCCAACCTACCTTACCTTGGTCTTACATTTTACCAAGTTTAGGTCATGAAGGGGTACCACGTTGGGGCAAGAGTCATCCATTGAGGATGTATTTAACAACCGATAAGCCATGTGCATTAGATAAACCTAAACATCAAAGTCAAATCTAATACCATGCATAGCATACCCATGACCTTTCTTTTTTGTTTTTTATTGACTTGGGGGTACCCCTATGACCCAACATAATTCCAAACCCGCCTTACCCTTGTCTTACATTCTGCCAATTTAGGGTTAGGAATGGGTGACATGTCAAGGCTAGAGTAGAACCTTGAGGATGTATGTTCCAACCCATAAGCCACGTGCATTGGATAAATGAAAACCTCAATGTCAAACCTAAGACCATGTAGAGCATACCCATAACTTTTTCTTCTATTATTTTTATTGCCTCAGGGGTACCCCTACGACCCAACACAATGGCCAACCTAGATTACCTTAGTCTTACATTCTGCCAAGTTTTGGTTGGAAAGGGTGCCACGCCAAGGAAAGAATAGTTTCTTGAGGATGTATGTAACAATCCATAAGCCACGTGCATCAGATAAACCCATACCTCAAAGTTGAACCTAAGAGAATGCCTAGTATACCCATGAATTTATGTTTATGTTTCTTTTATTGACTCAGGGGTACCCTTATGACCCAATACAACACCCAACCCGCCTTACCTTGGTCTTACATTCTGCCAAGTTGGGGTCGAGAAGGGGTGCCACACTGGGGCAAGAGTAGTCCCTTGAGGATGTCTGTAAAAACTCATAAGCCATGTGCATCAGATAAACCAAGACCTCAAAATCAAACCTAAGACCATGTAGAGCATATCCATTTTTTTTCTTTCTATTTTTTTATTGACTCAGGGGTACCCCTACGACCCAACACAATGCCCAATCCTCCTTACCTTGGTCTTATATTTTTCCAAGTTTGGGTTAGGAAGGGGTGCCACATAGGGGCAAAAGTAGTATTTGAGAATGTATGTAACAACCCATAAGCCATATGCATCAAATAAAACAAGACGTCAAATTCAAAGCTAAGACCATGCAAAGCATACCCATGACTTTACTTTATGTTTTGTAACTGACTCAAGGGTACCCCTACGAACCAACACAATTCCCAATCCACCTTACCTTGGTCTTATATTCTACCAAGTTGATGTTGGGAAGAGGGGCCATGTCGAGCCAAGACTAGTCCCTTGAGGATGTATGTAACAAACCATAAGCCACGTACATTAGATAATCTAGGACCTCAAATTCAATCCTAGGACCATGCAGAGCATACCCATGACTTTTATTTCTATTTTTTATTGACTCAAGGGTACCCCTACGACCCAAGACAATGTCCAACCCGCCTTACCTTGGTCTTACATTTTTCCAAGTTGGGATCGGGAAGGGGTGCCATGCCAGGGAAAGAGTAGTTATTTGAGGTTGTACATAACAACCCATAAGCCACGTGCATTAGATAAACCTATACCTCAAAGTCAAACCTAAGACCATGCAAAGCATACCCATGACTTTTTCTTCTATTTTTTTATTGACTCAGGGGTACCCCTACAACCCAAAACAACACCCAACACACCTTTCCCTATTCTTACATTCTTCCAAGTTGATGTGGGGAAGGATTAACACACTAGGGAAAGAGTAGTCCCTTGAGGAAGTATATAACAACCCATAAGCCACATGCGTCAGATAAAAAATGACCTTGAAGTCAAACCTAAGACCATGCAGAGCTTACCCATGACTTTTCTTTCTTTTTTTATTGACTTAGGGGTATTCCTACGACCCAATACAATGATTAACCCACCTTACCTTGCTCTTACATTCTGAAAAGTTGGCATTAGGAAGGGGTGCCACACTAGGGCAACAATAGTTCCTTGAGGATGTATGTAACAACCCATAAGCCATGTGCATCAGATAAAAACATACCTCAAATTCAAACCTAAGACTATGTGAACCATACCCGTGAATTTTCTTTTTTCTTTTTTATTGACTCAGGGGTACCCCTACGACCCAACACAACACTCAACCCACCTTACCTTGGTCTTACATTGTTCCAAGTTGGGGTCAGGAAGGGGTGTCTCACTGAGGAAAGAGTAGTCCCTTAAGGACATTTATAATTGTAGACATCCAAATTTGATCACTCCCACATGGTCAAATTTGTCTCTTTTATTTGTCTATTTCATATCCCCCATCGATATTAATTAAATGGTTTATTTAATTAATATTTCCCTTTTCCTAAAGTTCCTAAAGTATTTAATTTAATAATTAAATACTTTATCTTTCATCCTTCCTATCTAAATTAAATAAATATATCAATTTATTTAATTTAGTCATGTGACCATTTGAATTTAAATCAAGTTTAAATTCCCTCTTTTCTCTCTCCTTGTCACATCCTCCATAACCTTCTTCTAATCTGGACTAGCTTAATTAATCCATGATTAGGATGTGCACACCCTTAATTAGGATTAATATCACATCCTCCATATTTGTCCACTTGCCTCTAATCTTTCATTAAATTTCAAAATTATTTATTTGCACAACCTTAATCTAATCACATGCCATCTTTGGCATGTCCTCCAAATCAACTGTTGGAATATGTGCCTCAATCCTTACTGACATGGAACTCCTAAAGGGAAAATTTGCTATGACACTGCTCATGTCTGGGTGACAAAACTGTTCTAAATCTAGCTGATAGGTTCATGTTGCCAAGATAGGGTTCATGTCTTGCCAAAAAGACTATCGTTGTAACTCTCTGTGTTCGGCGTGACATTTTGTCAAATGGAGAACACTAGGTGATAGTTTGATCTTATCGGGCTAGCTCATAGGTGTCAGAGAGAACTACCAGCGAATGGTGTAAGTCTCGTCGATGTTGGGCTAACGCTAGGGCTTCGGTGAGATGTCCAGCAAGTATGTAATGTATTGCCGACAAAGGCTGCTCTCAGGTGTCAAGGGGAATGTTGAAGTAACTCATGGGTGACAGTGTAAAGAACCAGACCAAATTTTTTCAATTCTCAAATTACAATCAACAATGCAGCACACCCGTTAGGGTTAGATAAATCAAACCAACAGTTACAATATAACTCTTTGCCAAGAATGCGCACTCAATCTCAACAAGAGAGAGGCTGTCATATGGCAAGAGGATCGTCAGTACAATAAATCAGAACTGCAACTGAAAGTAACTCAACACCAAGTATGTGCTACCCAAACCAAAAGGGAATGAGGCGACCATATGGTGGAGATTTAAAGAAATACAAATGCAACTTCAAAATAAACTCAACACCCAGAATGTGCTTTCAAACCCAGGGTGGGAATGGAGCTACCATAGGGCAGAGATGGAAGATATTACAATGCAATTCAACTATAGATAGGCGGCAAGCCAGCCTCTTCCACTTATGCAGTGGGCAATTACCAAAACATAAAGAGCTAGAATGAAGAAATGCTGACAGTACTACTGTGCAGCTTACAATATGATGGAGAATGCCTGCAAAAACACGGATTAGATCTCTTCAATTTGCTGCAATGATAAGTATGTCCTCCACATGGTCTAATATGACTATTTAGCACTCTAGCCACACTAAAATGCAATTTTTCCAAGTCTGGTCTCACAGACCAGCAACATGAATGACTGAACCAGCACCCCTTAGACTCACTAAAATGCTCATATATCACTCAAAACAGACCCAAAGACTTCAAATTTGATGCAATGGACCTATAAAAAGATGGCGCCTAGTTTAGTTATGAGAAAGGACAGCTAAAAGTGGCTATTAATTAATGGCACGGATCCCAAAGCACTCCAGAAAGGGCGCCCTACAAGGAATGACGAATTTGCTTTATAAAATCATAAACTTCGTATTAAAATCTGCAAATATTCATGAAGGGTCGCTTCCAACAGAGAAAACCAATGAGACAATACCCAAAACAACTCTTTTTGTATTTTTTTATTTATGAGTGAAACTATAGATTCAGCCCTGTTATCAGCAACTCCAGAAAATGACATAAAATGCAATAAACTGAACTACATAAGTAAACCCAAACTACAAATGCAAACCTCACTACAAAATGTCACTCAAACAAGCAAACCTCTCCACTAGGTGCTATCTCTCAAGCACGAAGTCGAGCCAAGGCTAGGAGGCATTCATTCCTCGAAGCAATCCTGTTACCATTTCGGCAGCATAACAATATAGAAGTCATAAGATGTCTAAATGAAGACCCAAAGCTCCCTTTTATAATTTTGAGAGGACCCTCCGGAAGCTTCTAGAAAGAAACCCTAATTTTCAATTTTGTAACTATCTTCTTTTCCCTCCAATTTGGGCGCCCCCTTTCATGAAGTTAATATTTCTTTATTTTAAAATCTTTTCCTTCATAAAAAGGCGTCCTTTTCTCCAAGTAATATTTTTTCACTTTAGAAATATAAAATATTTCTTTCATGAGACAATACCCCTCAAGGTCCCCTTCTTTAAAACAACTTAAAGTCATAATACTAGGACAAGGGGTTATTTTATAAAATAAAACATTATTGTCTTTAAAATACTTATTCCTCCAAAATGAACCCCTTACGCCAAAATTCAGAATTACCCAATGAACTGCCAGAAAGAGGAAAGTTGACTGAGCTGGTGCTGACTGGACCACTGCCAAAAATAGAATTTACTAAAAATAGTAAATTCGGAAAGTTGCTCGGAATGCAATGCATGCGCCACCATTGCGAAGCTCTCTGAAAACCCAGAAGGAATCCAGAATCCGAACACCCAAACTCCAACAAACAAAACCCTGAATCTTCAAGAGAACCCGCCAAACAGTCGAAAACCCTAATTCTGCCTCTGACTAGCCGACAACACCCTGGGGATAGGCCATCAATCACTGAGAAGTGCAGTGCTAAAAACGGGGACATTACAGTCCGCCCTTCCCAAAATTGCTTGTCCTCAAGCAATACCATCATAACTCCCGAAAAATTAAGATTGATCCATACCAAAACAAGTATGATCCCAGGTTCCCAAATCCATCTCAGGAAGGACCCACTATGCCACTGCTGCACTACTCTGATCACATCAGTAAAATCATCATGCCAATGCTGCACTAGCCTCCCTTGTAACTCTAAAGTATTACTGTCCATGACACTCAAACTGAAAAATCTTAAAGGACTGAGACCAACTTCATGCGACGTCTCATGTCCAAGAGGCCCAAAGTCAACAGTATCAACCATACCACTGTCAACCACAATGGATAGGCTGCTCAACTCAAAATCAAACTCCTCAACATACCTCCACATTGTAACAAACAAAGCCCTGATGGAAAAAATGATATCTTCAAATCTTCTTGCAAAGAGGAAAGCAATCCTTTGCAAGAGCTCAACAAATTCAGCCTCATGTCTTCTCCTGGAGCCACTATGCATCAACTGAATTATACCGACACCACCATGAAGACTTCTACTCACTCTTACTGTTCCAACTCCAAGAGTCTCAGAAGGGAAAGCCAAAACATGTGGAAGTTCGTTGTCCAAAACCAATATAGTAAAGAAACTATCAAAATTTGCTTCACAAACCTCCATAGGATGAACTCCAACAGTAGAATAGGTGCGAAGGAACAAATAATCTCTGCTGTTCAAGGCCGAAGTCAGCGAAGTGCAATCTGATTTTAGTACCTCACACAAGAAAAAACAGCAGCACCAAAGAAATTTCCAAGTGTGAGTGTATGATATGAGCATAGAGTTGCAAGGTAACACCTCAAAAATGGCCGGAAAACAAACTAGAGCAATCTCCAACTGAAAACTACCACCTCGTTGGCAAGTGGTGATGGGAAAACTCTCCCAAACGAGAGTAACTCCACAATTAACAGGGCTGGTCTGCCTCCAACCAGCAAGCTCGAGTCTCAAAATCTGCTCTTGTCTTCGCCAAGGATCAACGCCAAGAGCATCCAATTGTTCCTCTTTCCAATCCATACTCAAAACTTCTCTCCAATCCATTTGTCGATGAACAAACGGAACCAACAAGGGGCTGGTAAAGAAAGTAACAACATCATTAATACTGAAATTTTGATCCTTATCCTTCCAAAAGTCCTTCTTTCCACAAGTAATAAGCTCTATCAACCCATATTGAGAATCCCAAGCATGGATACCCAACTGAAAGTGATTTCCAACATACTGAAAAGAAAACTCAACACATTCCCAAATGCTAATAAGGATCAAGTGCATACTGAAGAGATTGATGCCTCCGCTAGTGAACCTTTGAAGCCTATCCATGAAAGCTTCAACAACATTGGAGCATGAACTATTAAATGACCTCAAATCCAAATCCAAAAATAGACCAATATGTGCCAAGGTATTGTTCAACCAAAGGGATGGATTGACAAGCATGCAAACACCAAGTTCTGGTCCATCTTTATTCCCTTCTTCATGAGTAACAAGACTAAAATCTTCGCTTCTTGCTGCTGTACTGAAGTTACCAGCAGCTACCAAATCTTGCCTTGTTAACACCTTGGTGTCGAAGATGTTGAAATCTCCTCGAATCAACACTTCCCATGTATAGACTTCATCCTCAAATCCACTTATGCATTCATTACTAATCAACAGACATGACACTTCCTCATGGAGTGATATCGAAGTATCCAAGCACTGGAAACCAAACTCAGTTTCATTCTCCATTTCATCCTCTACTTCATAGAGAGGATTATCATAACTTTTCTCGTCACCTTCTTGAAAAAGAGGATTGTCATAAACTTGAAAGTTCCTTTCATCTTGCTGCTCCAAATCTGCACATGCAACCTTTGATTTTCTTGTGAAACCTTCAAGATCAAACTCCTCTTGAAGACTATCAATCTCATCAATTACTTGCTTGATTTCTCCAACTCTTCGTGCACCCTCTTGCTCCTTGAAAAGTTTGAAATCTGCAAACTGATCTTCAACCTTTCTTAGAGCCAACTGAGTTTCTTTCAACTTGTCCTTTGTTGATTTAAGCTCCAAAGTGAGCTCATCAACCATACTCTCTTTTCCTTGGAAAGCACTGAAGGTCTTCTTTGCAAGTTCAATGGCATGATCCCGATCTTCAATCAAGTGTATGTAATCAGATTTCAATGTCTCCAAAGAGTCTCTGATAAGTTGCAAATTGGGAAGAGCAACTTCATCTTTCACTCCTCTTTGTCTCTCTTCAAGTTGAGCCTCCCAAATAAGCCCTTCAATCAAACTATGTGTGCAATCAAATGTAGATAGAGCTCGCACTTCATCTTCAACGGACACCTCAGGTTGGCCTTCACACTCATAACGATGCGAAGATGGTAAATTGCTGATAGGCTGCAACTGAAAATCAGAACTTCGTTTCACGCTTTTGCTGCCCTCATTGTTGCTCCAACATTCTTGTACTTCACCACCAACTAGTGGAGAATGCTCAATGTCTTGGAAAGCATCATACTTCACTAAGTCTTCAACTCGTTGATTGCAATCAGCTTCATGCCTTGATAAATCAGATTTGTGTTTGGTAATTCCTCCAAACCTTTCATCTTCAAGAGCCATATGGCCCTCAAACTCTGTTTCCTCTTCCATGTTACTTTGATCATACTTGAAAGCAGCCCCAAACTTAAGCATATTAACACCATTGTCTGCTGATAGAGAACCCTTATCAAGTTCCATTTCTTCATCCGGATCAAAGGGAAATTCATCCCATACCGGTTTGTCATCACTAAGTGCCCTCACACCTGGATCCCAAATGGTGAGAGGTTGATTGTTTTGATCACAAAAGAAGTGTTCTTTGTGCAACATTTGGATTGTTGATTCTTGGAATAGGTCAACTCCCAAATCACTAAAGCTGATATCTTCATAAATACCTCCCTCCAATGGTTGGGTTTGAAGTTCAAACCCAAAACCACCCTTAACACTGTCACTGAAATGAAGTAAGGAATCTTTAGAGCTAGCTGTTTGAAATTTTTTATCATCCTTATCTTCAATGAATCTATCATCTATAGGTATGTTTCTGATCTCATCATGAACAGTCCTATGCATGCCATAAAGGTCTTCTTGATCACTTGTAATAAATTCATCTTGTGAAAACTCTTGAGGAGTTTGAACAGCAACAAGAGGAAAACTATCCATCACTAAATCTTCAACAAGAGGAGGTACAAACACCTTGAAATCATTACCAACATCCTCTATGAAGCCCTTAGTCTCAAAACCTTCATGGGATGAATCCAAATTAGGATTCAAGTCTGCTGCTATATTCTTCTCACCGAACTGATCTACATCACTTGCTATCACATGCAAGTCAAGGGGCGTATTATGGGGCTCTTCCACACAATCTTCAACTGTCACGGTTTCTCTTTCGAGCTCACGATCATTTTGTGGTGACATGAGCACCTTGCTTGTGCCATCTTCAATACTAGTTGACTGATTTTTCCCTTCAACTTGCATATTTGTGGGCTGCAAACCACAAACAAGCACTTTTGCTTCTTTCTTGAACCCTTCATCAATGGAATGTTCTTTTTCTTTCATTGTTCTTCTAATGTAATTAACCACACCCAATTTTCCGGGTTTCAAAACCAACACACAATTCAAGTAGGAGTCAAAAGAAACATTGTTCTTAAACTCATTTGTCATATTCTGATATTCCTCATGGAGCATGGAAGCTTCATGTTCACATTGCCTTTGGTACTGTTCGGCATACTCAATGCAATCCCTTGCGGCCAAACTAACCTTTCCTTCCTCAAATGCCATATTCAAATCTGACTTCTCCCAATTCCTGGACCTCAGAAAACGCAACATATTCAGAACTTGAACGGAACTCTGTTCTGACCTCTGGTGTAGAAGCTGATTTCTCTGTCAAGTGAACTCTGATGGGCACAGGATGGCAGGATCTTGGCTCTGATACCACTGTAATGAACCGGACCAAATTTTTTCAATTCTCAAATTACAATCAGCAATGCAACACACCCGTTAGGGTTAGATAAATCAAACCAGCAGTTACAATATAACTCTTTGCCAAGAATGCGCACTCAATCTCAACAAGAGAGAGGCTGTCATATGGCAAGAGGATCGTCAGTACAATAAATCAGAACTGCAACTGAAAGTAACTCAACACCAAGTATGTGCTACTCAAACCAGAATGGAATGAGGCGACCATATGATGGAGATTTAAAGAAATACAAATGCAACTTCGAAATAAACTCAACACCCAGAATGTGCTTTCAAACCCGGAGTGGGAATGGAGCTACCATAGGGCGGAGATGTACGATATTACAATGCAAATCAAAGTAAATAGGCGGCAAGCCAGCCTCTTCCACTTATTCAGTGGGCAATTACAAACATGATAAGCAAAACTGAGAGAAATGCTGACAGTACTACTGTTCAGCTTACAATGAGAAGTAGAATGCCTGCAAGATCAAGGATTTAAGCTCTACAAGTTGCTGCAATAGTAAAGATGTCATCCACTAGGTCAATAATGAATTCCTAACACCCGTCCTTCGCTAATATGCAATTTTCTCAAGTCTGATCTGACAGACCAGCAACATGAATTACAGAACCAGCAATACATAAACTCAATGAAAAGCTCACAACTCACTCATTTCTCACTCAAATTACATGAAAACTGATGCAAAATACTCTTAAAATGATGGCGCCTAGTTTAGTAATGAGAAAGGGCAGCTAAAAGTGGCTATTAATTAATGGCACGGATCCCAAAGCACTCCAGAAAGGGCGCCCTACAAGGAATGACGAATTTGCTTTATAAAATCATAAACTTCGTATTAAAATCTGCAAATATTCATGAAGGGTCTCTTCCAACAGAGAAAACCAATGAGACAATACCCAGAACAACTCTTTTTGTATTTTTTGATTTATGAGTGAAACTATAGATTCAGCCCTGTTATCAGCAACTTCAGAAAATGACATAAAATGCAATAAACTGAACTACATAAGTAAACCCAAACTACAAATGCAAACCTCACTACAAAATGTCACTCAAACAAGCAAACCTCTCCACTAGGTGCTATCTCTCAAGCACGAAGTCGAGCCAAGGCTAGGAGGCATTCATTCCTCGAAGCAATCCTGTTACCATTTCGGCAGCATAACAATATAGAAGTCATAAGATGTCTAAATGAAGACCCAAAGCTCCCTTTTATAATTTTGAGAGGACCCTCCGGAAGCTTCTAGAAAGAAACCCTAATTTTCAATTTTGTAACTATCTTCTTTTCCCTCCAATTTGGGCGCCCCCTTTCATGAAGTTAATATTTCTTTATTTTAAAATCTTTTCCTTCATAAAAAGGCGTCCTTTTCTCCAAGTAATATTTTTGACTTTAGAAATATAAAATATTTCTTTCATGAGACAATACCCCTCAAGGTCCCCTTCTTTAAAACAACTTAAAGTCATAATACTAGGACAAGGGGTTATTTTATAAAATAAAACATTATTGTCTTTAAAATACTTATTCCTCCAAAATGAACCCCTTACGCCAAAATTCAGAATTACCCAATGAACTGCCAGAAGAGGAAAGTTGACTGAGCTGGTGCTGACTGGACCACTGCCAAAAATAGAATTTACTAAAAATAGTAAATTCGTAAAGTTGCTCGGAATGCAATGCATGCGCCACCATTGCGAAGCTCTCTGAAAACCCAGAAGGAATCCAGAATCCGAACACCCAAACTCCAACAAACAAAACCCTGAATCTTCAAGAGAACCCGCCAAACAGTCGAAAACCCTAATTCTGCCTCTGACTAGCCGACAGCACCCTGGGGATAGGCCATCAATCACTGAGAAGTGCAGTGCTAAAAACGGGGACATTACAGAACATGCCTCTTTGGAAGGTTGTTTCTATTCAAAAGGATGTCTCTCTTTAAAGAGACATAAGGATATAAATAGAGTTGGAGTGTGGGGAGAAAAAAGGAGCAATAAGGAATAGAAAGGAATAAAGGAAAAGAATGGAATATAACGGGCAAAAACAATCAGAAATCTGGAAAAGCAGCAGATGGGAAAAAAAAGGGAATAAATTATAAGAGAGCCATTAGATCAAGTATTATTGCCCAGAGTATATTTGAGCAGTAAGTAATATAATTACACACACACACACACACATGTTCATTTGAAGTATTGAAATTAATTAGAAATAATTTATATCTATCTATCTATATATGCATATTTTATACGATCATGCAATAATGATGCTTGCAGCAAATTATTAATCCTTACTAGTAATTACTCATTTGAATTAATCTGTGTTTCTCTTTAAGCAATATCTTATGAAACAGATCAATCCATCTTTCAGAACATATTTATATTCAGGCCAGTATCTGCAGACTATAGCAAACAGATCAGAATTAACCATCTGCATTAATAGTTATTACATCTGCTGTTGTGGTTATAGCAATCATATGTTTTCATAGATATTGTGGTATGCTCTATTATGATTATTATGATGTATTTATTATTGTATAATCTCTATAAATTTGGATGTATTTAGTGTTTACCAGTCTCATCAATGCAACCATGAGGAGAATGGGGGAAATTCCAGTAGGGTGAGCAGGTACTAGATTTCTTTCTAAGTATGCCACTCCAAGCTGGCCACTTGGGGCCAAGGGGGTATCTGCCCTTGGGCTTAGAAAGGGGAATCTATGGGCCTCCTATTGTAGTTTCTCCCCAATCTCTACATTGATTGGTTGTTGATCGTAAGAGGGATGGATAACGCACCAAGGGTAGGGAATGTAGGTACAAGTTTGTCCACCAAGTACGCCACCCCATGTTGGATGATTGTGTGTCTGCCACTTGAGCACCAAGAGGGATGGTATATCCGCTCTTGGGCTTGGTATGACTATGGATAGCTTCGGGCAGACTTATCATGCTCCTCATCCAAGTCCCATTATGCTCCAACTTCCAATGTGCATTATGGATATTGTGTATAGTTATGTATTTACATGGTTTATATAGATAAGACATTTATTATATATGTTTGATCATATGAGTTATATTCCAACATTATCTAACATGATTGCGAGACCTAAACCAAGATTCATCTTGCTTAAGGCATTTAATTGGTAAGATATAACCCTAACTACATTATACTTGTGATTCTAGGGCAAGATTTAGGGTTATTTGAAAAGGGGACATTACACTTTCTCAATAGGTTTTCCTGTTTTGAATCAAGGTGCTGCCCCCTTAGGAGTCTCTATCAAAATGTTTCAATTAAGGACTTACAATGGTTCATAAATAAAAGCTTGGTGGATTGCTCTTAGAATGGTTCATGCATGGTTTGGTAGATTGGTGCATCTCGATAGCAATAGGCTCACACATGCAACAAATAGAAGTTGTTCAAATTGAATATGTGTTCCTCTGTCATGTCCCCTTCTCAGTGACATCTCTCGGAGCACAGGATTGGCCTATCATACGACCCTCGTAGGCTAATGGACTGGATAGAGGGTCATTTTGGAGCTTGGCTCAGCTTCAGTTGGCGGAGTTTAATCAGTAGGCTTTCGTTTGGGCTCGATCGGAGACTTCTTGCAGAAGTTGCTATTTTTAGCAGTTCCTGGTAGGCAGCGTGGGACCCCTGCTATTTTTAGCAGTATGGATTTGGCAGCGTTCAGAATCACTTCAATGTTCATCAGCTTCAGACAGATCAGTCATCGGATGAGTAACGAGGGAGATATTAATATTTAATTATATTAATTAAATATTAATTATTTGATGATTATAATATAAAGTTATAATATTAAATTATAACTTAAGTGATTTTATTGAGGGGTCGCCCATCATCAGGAAAGGGGCCAATTTGGCAATTAAATTATTATAAAATATTTGAGCTGAGACTATTGAATAATTAAAAGGGAAAAGTTCGAAACATTTTAATGAAACCCTATCTTTGTGGAAATCGCACTTTTCAAGAGATAAAGGGTTTTGCATTAGTTTATTGCCATTATGTGATTATTGAAATTGAAGCCCGATCAACTTTGATCACGAGGCAAGAGAGACACTAGGGTTCAAGTTCCGGGAATTCCTTGAGAGCCGGTATCTCCAACTGAGGCGGTTAGAGGGTGTGAAATAACGCACGATCTATTGCGAGTGAAGTTTCTTCATCTGAGGAGAATCCGCGAACATGAGAGATGATATTCATATTGAGGGTTTTCGAAGAGTTTGCATTGAAGTTTTCGATTCATCTAAGTACACTTATCTTCGGAATCTGGAGATTTCAATGGCTTACAATCATTAATTCTTGTTTACGATGCGGCGTACGTACCCGGGCCATTACCTTTCGATGATACGGCAAAAATACCATCTAGAAGGGGCAGATCCGCTTTGTTTACGGGAAGCGCCTTTTCTTAAAGGCCATGTGCATCTTTAAGGCCTAAGGTACAGGAGACCTTATCTGGAGCACCAGACAGGAAGGAAATAAATTATCATCTCAGCCGTACCAGTTACATCAGTTCATTTAATGCAGCCAGATTGCCAGGTTCTTAATAAAATTTCATTGTTATTTGCTTGCATGCAACTGGGTATTTTTGTAATCATTTCAGAGGATCAAAATAAATATACTGGCATCCATTTTCCATCATTTCCAGAGTCATTTAATTTTATTGAATTTATTTCAATTATAGCCAAAATCGCCGTCTTCATTTATTGCTCAAACTCAAAACAAGCAAAAAAAAACCAAGAAATACTTTCAAAAAATCCCGAGAAAAACAATGCGGTCCGGAGAATAGGAAACTAGAGGTTTTTCACGGTGGTATCAGAGCTAAATCCTGCCATCTTGAGGGTTTAGCCATCATATGCAGCCAGAAGAGTTTGAGACATACAGGTACTATACTCGCAGACGAGCCTTGATTGAAAGGCAACGCAGTTTGAGCAGGCAGCCAGGAGACATGGCTGACAGGAATGACAGGGCTGACAAAATAGATATACCTGGGACAAAGATCCCACAAAATAACATAGATCAGGATGATGCAGAGGTCTTGCATGCGCTCAGAGATCTTCGTGCAGGACAACGGCGTTCCGATGATGTATTACAGCAGGTGGCAGTGGCACTGCAGAGATTGGGTACTTCGAGGAGACCGTCACCACATCGTGACGATGACAGGAGTGATGTAGGGTCACGAAGAGCTCCTAGGACAGTGTCACGGACAGCAGATAGGCCTACTAGGCCTACTTTCACGAGACAGGAGCCTGATGAGGCTATACCAGGTGAGGAGTAGGATGATTTATTCGCTGATACTCTTATGGCAGCGAACGAGGAATGGGAGTTGGTACCGCCTGCGGTCAGAGAGAGGATCACTTTTGACCGTTTTATTACACAGAGGCGAGAACACAACAGGGCTCGACAGGATTGGAGACCTATGCAGCAGAACCATGACCTAAAACATGCAACAAACAGGCTTAATCTGGCGATGTTCGATGGTAGTGGTAAGGTGACAGCCCAGGCTTGGATTAGTAAGCTAGATACATTCCTCACATTACGTCCGATGGCTGAGAGAGATGCCATTCGATACGCGACATTGCACTTGGAGGGTATAGCTTACGACTGGTGGCACCATGGTATGGTGACTTTACAGCATGACAGGATCACTACATACCAGGAGTTTGTTGACAGGTTGGTAGAGCGTTTTGACAGGAAGGATCCGGAATCCTACTTCAGAGACTTGGCTCAGTTGAGGCAGAGTGGCAGTCTAGAGACTTATATCGGTGACTTTCAGAGACTATCAGTCATGGTCCCGAATATATCAGAGAGACGTTTGGTAGTACTCTTCATGGAGGGGTTGACAGAGCCACTGAGGGGCTGGATCAAAGCCTTTGATCCTCCTTCATTACAGGAGGCGATGAAGAAAGCTCGGAGTATGGAGTTAGCAGCACCTTCCAGTAGATTTAACTCCAGAGGTTCTTCATCATTCAGGGATAACAAGGGCTTTAACAGAAATAAGGATAAATCTAATTTTAACAAAGAAAAATCGAAGACTTTTTAAAAGAAACAATTGAAGGTAAATCAGCGGCTCCACCTTTTGGATGCATTGAGGCCTAAATGACCTCGCGAGGGGAAGAAGCTTTGCTTCTCTTGCAAAGGACCATATGGCGCCGATCCGCGATTATCCTCTAAGACCTAAAGGGCAAGGCAAATGGTATGATGTGGTACTATGAGGGACTCGAATCGAAAATTCGAACAACCAAAGAGCATTAGATGATTCGAGTTAAGAATCGAGCCCTACGAGCAGGCAGGGAAGCGGATATAGGAGGCCGTTTATACAGCATCAGCCGGAGGGTTCTTTCAGTTAAGTAGTGTTTTAGCGGAGACGAGGGTCATTACCCTGTGCATCACGGGGAGCCAACGCGCCAATTTCATAGATGCTAGATTCGTTGAAGCGTGGACTCATCAGCGAGTTGAAGGGCGTGCAAGTCAAAGTGGCAGATGGATACACTTTGAGATGCAAACGCATGATTAAGGATCTCCCTTTACGCTTGAACAATTATGAGTTCAAGGCAGATTATTACGTTGTTAATATGGGGGACATTGATTTGGTCTTGGGAATGAAGTGGTTACATTCATTGGAGGAGGTCACACTTCGTCTCAAGGACATGGAGATCCGTTTTGAGGTCGACGGGAAGACTCACATACTTAAAGCAATTCGGGACAGCGACCTTAAAACAATTTCTTTTCGCCGAATGGAGCGGCTCATGCGTCATGACATGGTAGAGTGGGCTGCAGAGTGTCATTTAGCACCTATACAGGAGGGACAGCAAAAGACAGAATATCATCCAGACGTTCAGAAGTTGAGAATCAAGCATGACAAGGTGTTCAGTGATATTCCGCTATGTAGACCTCCAGACAGAGGCATAGAGCACATTATTGAGCTCGAGGAGGGCGCTAAGCCCGTGATGATAACTCCTTACAGGCATCCTAAACGATTAAAGGATGAGATAGAGAAGACAATAAAGGAGTTACTTGCTATGGGTCACATTCGACCTAGCAAATCACCATTCGCTTCTTCGGTTGTTTTGGTGAAGAAGAAGGATGGAACGTTACGTATGTGCATTGATTACAGGGTCCTGAATAAGAGGACAATCAAGAATAGATACCCGATACCGAGGATTGACGAGCTTATTGATGAGCTCCATGGGGCATGTTACTTTACTAAGATTGATTTACGGTCGGGATATCATCAGATCAGAGTCCGGAAGCAGGACATAGAGAAGACGGCGTTCAGATGTCATTGTGGGCACTTTGAGTTCATAGTGATGCCATTTGGGCTCACTAATGCGCCGGCTACATTTCAGTCCACGATGAACCGGGTTTTTCATTCACAGCTGAGGAGGTTCGTCTTGGTCTTCTTTGATGATATTCTCATATACAGCAGGACATGGCAGGAGCACTTAGCTCATTTGGAGACAGTGTTGAGTATCTTGGAGAGGGAGTCCTTGTACGCCAAGGAATCCAAGTGTGACTTGGGAATGACTGAATTGCTATATCTAGGTCATATTATCAGTGCAGATGGAGTGCGCATGGATCCTGAAAAGATCCGCGCCATTATTGATTGGCCCACACCGGCAAACCTGACACAGTTGAGAGGGTTTCTCGGTTGTGTGGATTCC
>VDFB02324566.1:0-65883 GCA_007258455.2 Sequoia sempervirens | reverse complement strand
GGGTAACAGGGTTAATCTGAGGGCCACAATATCAATCACTGCTCTTCTCGGATAGAGAGCTGTGAATTGATTTGCAAGGACTCATTATTGAGTATCCTTGCATGCAAGGATTCACAGAAGTATAACATATTTTCAGTTATACATTTTGGCGCCCACCGTGTTTAATTTTTAATTTTTAATTTAGTTTAGTTTTTAATTTAGTTTTTAATTTAGTTTTCAATTTAGTTTTTAGTTTTTAATTTAGTTTTTAATTTAGTTTAGTTTTTATTTTAGTTTTTAATTTTTAGTTTTTTTTAATTTAGTTTTTAATTTAGTTTTTAGTTTTGCTTCATAAATCTAGCTTCCACTCAGTTGCAGGAAAAACGATTTCTGGGTTTTGTAGCCAGGGTCGAAATCTGATCTGGGTATTTTTCAGTTTTTTGATTTCTTTCACAGATCTGAAGAAAATAGCTGCACAAAAACCATCGCGCGTCATTTTTTTCACCTAGCTAAAGATTTAAAAAAATTATTTTTTCATCTTCTACTTGCTGGATCAAAAAACGATTTCTGGGTTTTATTTTTTGCTTCAAAAAATTTCTGGGTTTCTGTTTTTGTCTACTCATTATAAACAGATTTTTCAGAAATCAAATTTGAAGATTTTTATGCATGTTTTTAATTTAGTTTTTAATTTTTAGTTTTTAATTTAGTTTAGTTTTTAATTCTAATTTAGTTTTTAATCTTAATTTAGTTTAGTTTTTAGTTAGTTTGGTTTAGTTTTTAATTTAGATTTTTAAATTATATATTTTTTTAGTTTCTAAAATTCAAATTAGATTTTTTAAACTTTGTTAATTTAAAGTAGATTCTTTAACTTTGTTAATTTAAATTAGATTTTTTTACTTTAGATTTTTTAACTTTATTAATTTAAATTAGAATTATTAATTTAGATTAGATTTTTTTTAATTTAGATTATATTTTTTTAATTTTATTAATTTAGATTAGTTTTGTTTTAAATTTTTAGTTTAGTATTAGATTAATTTAGTTTAATTTTAGTTTTGTTAACTAATTCTTCTTAGATTTAATTTTGACTAGATTAAATTAGATTTTTAATTCCAACGTTTGTTCTTCTGGTTCTTCTGAATTTCTTTTCACAACATAACAGTTTCTGCAGGACGCCAGTCAGAGAACTTGAAACACACTGACTGTTTGATTGTAGGACGCATGACAAAGACTTGAAAATAAACACTTACGCTTGTCAAAGATCTTATTTAAAAAAAAAACATTGTGTTTGTTTTCTTGCTTTTCAATTCACATAGTCTAATTAGGGCTTCGTTAAAATTCTTAGGAGTTTCGATAGTGAGTAGGGAATTTGGCTCTTTGTTACATGGAGGTGATAACCATGGACAAATCCAGGCTCCTGATGATCTTACTAATATGACAAACTCTTAGGGAGCGGAGGAAGGTAGTGAATCTTTAGCACTTTCACTCATCAGGGGATTATGTTTTTTTCTCATTGAGAGAATCAGAAACCCAAAAGCGTGTGGATTTGGTGAAGTGAAACTAGCTCGGTGATTAAGGTTGTTTAGCGTGTTTGGGTAAAGAGATGGGCTAGAGAAGTATGCTCTTCTCCTTTTGGGAGAATCAGAAAATCAGAAACCCGAATCCGAGCCATGTCCAGTGTCACCTTTAGAGGGCCTGCCGGAAGTTGAACCTCCGGGAACGACCCAAGTGAGTACACACCTATCGCCGGTGATTCCACCTCACTATAATAAAGAACGTCTTGTTGAGTCTAAAGACTCCAAGACCATAGTAACTTCTTTTCCATGACTTGGATGATCATCATGGAAGAGCTCTGTTTATTGCACTGAGCAGCACCACTCCAAGCCCTGCTTGCGGGGGTGTGTGATTTTCAGGTGTTGGTGTGGCTGCGAGGCCCAAGCTCTGTATCAGAGGCACCGAAGGTTATTGTGAACGGAAGCCAAGTAAAAACCTCTTAGTTAGTTGCCTACCCAGTTTACCTCCGAAAGGAGTCATAATCTTTCCGCAAGGAGGGGGAAGAATCTCTCCGTATGTTGATCATACACAGATTCCCATCATAGGCATACACGGGCGATTAGGCCGGTTGCAACAGCCTCTACTACAAGGAGTAACCTTTGAGCATTACCAACTGTTGAGTCCTTGGAAACACCAAAAACAGCGCCCTCTAGGGGTGACATTTGTGAGATTACGCGTATCGCATAAGCAATAGGGGCAAAGGTTTTGACTTCTCACCATTCTTTAGTAGGGATAGCTATGTGTTTGTTTTGAGTCTTAAACATTGTCCAAACATCTTCGACAAGACTCCCAGAGTACTATCAAGTTGCTTTGTCCTTGATAGATCTGTTGACTACTTTTTTTTGCTATCACAACTTATGCGATTGAAACCTATGTGCTTGATCCAAAATCTATGGATATACTTATGCTTAATCTTTGCAAACAAACAACAAACTAAAATCTTGGAGTTCTTGATTAGGTGACTTGTCCAGTTTAGGGCATTACGTATTTACAGGGTTTATGTGTCTTTGATCTCATAAAGCGATTTTTGCTTGAGATTGGCAAATTAGGAATTGTTCTACATCAAATAGATAAATTTTTAGACTCTTTTGATAACACGCTTGGAAGTGCTAGTAGTCTCCTTGTCCACCCATTTTCATACAATTGAAACTCAGTACACTTTGTGTAAGTCATCCTCCTGATCCATATGTGCTAGGGTGTTCACCCAAGAATTGAGCACCTCTGTGGCAGTGTTGGTTTGCACCTATTTGCAACAGTTCTATTTCACCATCTCTCTCGGACAAGAGAAAACTTTTACTATCTTAGTCTGGTATTGACATTTCTTAGAATTGTCTGTTTACTTGAACTCTCCCTTTCATGTCAGTCACAACAAGATATCAAGTGAGCCAAGGAAAGCGACCTCAGATAGTCTTTAACCAACTACCCCCAGTTCAGACTCGTCAAAAGAGAAAGGAAAAGGAACCAATATTTGACCCGTAACCTAGGAGTCAGTCTGAAACCTATTTTGACCCAAAGAGCCATTTTAGTGACTTGAGTACCCCCTCAGCACCTTCCCACTTAGGTATGGATATGAGTTATACTGTCACTCGGCAGGAGAGGGAAGCCATGGATCAAAATCTTGATGATATCTATGAACAACACATAAACAACATGATATTTGGAAATTCTTCTCATGATGATCAACCTGGTTCACCCCTCATTAATACAAGATATTTGGATGCCCATCAATGGGATGAAAGGTATAAGAGACGAGCTCACCAAGAACAATGGTCACAACACGAAGACCAAGACAATGAACCTCGTGATGCTCATGTCAATACAACGTATACCAATGACTTGTTCAAATAGTCTAGACCAAGCTCACCACTTCAACATACCTCAAGGTTCACAAGTGATAGGCTTAGAAGAATTGAATGCGAAAAGAAAGCCTTTCTAGATGAACAAGTTGCAAAGCAAGAAAATTTTAGACAACTTGAGGAAGAGAGCCAAGCTTTATTGGAAGTACAAAGGAAACTCGATCAAGAGGAGCAAGATAGGCAGTTAGCCCACCAATTAAACAAACAATACAATACAAGGGGTGCTAACAGTGGACATAATTCTCCTCCCTCCACCCCTTCCAGAACACCAAGAAGTAGAAGGCAGTCAAGCACCCCTTCTAGATCTCCTAGTCCTAGAGGAAGAAGGGCCTCTCAGTATGCTCACTATAGGAGGCAAACTCCTCTCAGAAATTCAAGACCACACTCCCAACATGTACATCCCGGTTCCCAACATGGAGGTGGTAGCTCACATTATGATTTTGATACTCAAGACTTCATGCGAATACAACAAGATCCTATCTTCCAACAATATGTGGAGAGGTATTTGGAACAAAACAAAGATAAGTTCTTGGAAAGTCTAATCAACAAGGGTGCCAGAGTCCCTTATAATTTTGATGTGGACAACAAAATACAAAAGCAAAATCCCTCTCAAGAGGAAGAAATCCGCCAAATGAAGCAAATGATGGAGAAAATGATGCAACCTAAGAGCTCATTCTCACTAGACCTTATGTTCTGTCCTAATCCATTCGACAAGAGTGGTATGAAAGATTTTCCAGAGGTGGAATTCCCACAATACGATAAATATGATGGCAGTGGTGATCCACACGACCATGTGCGTCAGTTCTATACTATGAGCTTTGAATTCCATCAGGATGACTCCTATTTGATGAGGTTGTTCCCTAGGAGTCTCAAAGGACAAGCAATGGAATGGTTTACCAATATCACTCCTCCTATCAAGACTTTTAGAGAACTTGTTCATAGATTCATTCAACACTTCGCATATAATCTGTCAAGACCTGTTACTATGTTGGACCTATGCAACTTGAAACAAAATCAGGGGGAACCCTTTGTTACCTTCTTGCAAAGGTGGAGGAGACAATGCTCTCGGTATCCTAGGACTATCCATGAGGATGAAAAGATTGACATACTTGTTAGTAATTTGGTGCCTGAAATGAGACATGAGATCAAAAAGATAGTCTTCACTTCCTTTGATACCATGATTGAAACTGCATGCCGCATTGAGGATGTTCTAAAAGAACAAGGCATTTTGACCAGACATAACAATAATACTAACAATGGTCAACACAACAATAAGGATAAAGGGAAGAACAACAATTGGAACAAAAACAAACAAGTTGTCAATGATGGAGTTGTGGATTCTTCCCAATCAAGAAATCAAAGTGTTCTTAATTTGACTAAGGTTGTGCAAGCAATGAAGCTTAATGCACCTCCACAACAAGAAAGTAAACCAAGATATCGTGAAAGATCTAAAACCGGTTGTGCAATTACCAAAATTGGTGACCTATGAGGGATATTCTCAAACTCCTCAGTCATAATAACTTGCACATATCCTCGTGATCCTTTGTGCCTCACATCCTGCATCCTAAGCCAGCATTGTGGGATGACAAGGCATTCAGAATTTCATAATGGCCCTACCATACTGTTGAAAACTGCTGGAAATTAAAACATATAGTCCAAGATTTTATAGAAAGTGGAAAGTTTCAAGTTGATGGCCTAAAATACCAATGTCGATCATACATGGCGAACCTTTGCCTAATTCACGTACAAAGGGGAAACCTCTCTAAATCACGTAACGGCAAAGTCACAATCACACCCAGACAATGCGTAAATGATAAATATTTGAAGTTGTGAGCCAAGTACATTATGATATGAGTATAACCCGCATGGTTGCGACTCTCCCCCATTTTGACAACCAACCTGCTAGGCCGAGGTCCTCATTCTAGGTTATCTCCCAAACCCCACTGTTGTTACTGTGAGTCAAGCCCCTATTATTCCTCGTAGGGCCTAGTCTGTGTCCATCCAACAAATCCAAGCAAGTGGCATCCAAGAATGTCACTATAAAGTCCGCCACTGCTCTCAAACCAAACTATAATCTTGTAGATCAGTTACATAAAACTCCAGCACATATCTCAATCTTAGAGCTTCTAGAGTTGTCCCCTAGGCATAAGCAGATCCTTGAGGACGCTTTGCGCACAACAAATGTCCCCAACAACATTGATATAGACCAATTCCAAGGCATGGTGAATCACATTACTAGCCCACATTACCTTTCTTTCTCTGAAGATGATGACAAATCCCTAAGCCATCCACACAATCTTGCCCTTCACATTGAAGTCATGATTCATAAAACCCGTGTCAGGCGCGTGTTGATTGATGGAGGTGCTGGGTTAAATATCTGTACTTTGAATTTGTTAAAAACTTTGGGCTATTCAGAGCAAGTGATCGACACGAAAGAAGATCACCATAGCGTTTTATGATGAGGCGTAATTCTAAGTTCTAAGGATTGCCCGTCTCTTCTTGTCGATTGGCCCATTGAAAAAGATATCTTGTTTCAAATTGTTGATACCGACCCCTACACAACATTTTACTGGTAGACCATGGACCATGATATGCAAGCAAAGGTCGCTCTACCTACTACTCAAGCAGGTTAAGTTCCCTGCTAATGAAATATATAAATTCTGCAGTACTTGTGGGATAAATAATTTATCAATCAACTGGAAATTTCAAGATGTTCGTAGCCTTGTCTAAGTAGAATATAAAGATTGTCAAAACAAATCTAAGTCAAGAGACCTGCATGGGGGTATCAACTGACCTTTTGCAAAGATGCCCTGTTTCTAGGACATATGGAAAGCTTTCATTGTGGAGATGAAACCACATCATCTTCAAAGGAATGACACTATTTGACAAGTTTGTTGAATCCTCAGTACCAATACAAGATGAAAAAGAGGAAGTAGCTGTTCAAGATTGGATATACAAAGAGGAGAAATACCAGCACAATGAAAATTTCTCCTCCTCTCCTAAGTCCTATGGGAGAGGATATACTTTTGTCAAGAAGATGGGTTATCCAGGATATGGCCCTCTTAGTCACAGGTTAGATGCTAGAGCCGAACCACTCAATCATGATCTTTTTGCACGTAAGTCTAAGAAACCGGTTGGCCTAGGCTTTATGAACAATAATAAATGCACTGTCCCCATTTCTGATAGGCGGGATAGTAAAGATGACACATAATATGTACCAGATTTGACCAATCAACAAGACATAACAGATGATTGGATACCTTCAACAAATCTCCTTTGGGAAGATTCAAGAGATTTAATAATTGATAGTCCTCCTATCTCATTTGCAATAGATAGTGACTGTATGAATGCAAGATTGACTATGGATAATGTCTCTATCCCAGCTGCAATGGATGGTGATAATTCAGATAATTTTGTGATTGAGCAAATTGCTAGAGGAGAGGAGCCTCTTCCAAATCTTGAGGCTTCTACATCACGAGGTTCCAACAATAATTCAGAAATAGACTCTCATGAGTTTGAATGGGATTCACTCTCAGATGCAACAGTTGACTTGGATATGGATGTTGTCCATGCTTATAGTTCTCAACCTGATGTAACTGACGAGTCATGTGTTAGATTAGAAGATTGGAACCCACATGTCACATTAGTAGACGATTCTTCGCTTGCTAGGATAAATTCTGATTTAGACACTTTAGAGGGAAACTTGACATATTCCAATTCTACAGTCACCAGAGATGACATCACCTATATCCTTAATCTTGAACCGGTCATCAACCTACCCCTTGTTCACCCCAACCTTATTGATTGGTCTCAACGTTACCAAGAGCCTCAACTCTTGACATTTCACAATGACTATGAGATCACCTACTATCTAAATGCCATTGAACCTCAGAGTCCTTCCATCAAAGGAACTGCTACCAAGATGACAGAACCTCGACATCAAGCAATTAGTCACAAGATAAAAGAAAGAAAAGAATAAGAGCTCATAGTAGAAACTACTATGTGGCGTGGCCGTAACCAAAAAAGTAAAAAATAAAAGACGTATCCAAAGGTGAAAACCTCCTAGAGGCACCTACTGATGAGGTACTTGATAGTCTCCCAAGCTATTTCCAGGACAGATCATTAGTATTGGTTGAACCTACAGAAGCTGTTAATTTGGGCACAGAGGAAGTTCCAAAAATTGTACACTTGGCTAAATCTTTATCACCTGAAGAAAAGAAAGCCTATACTGAGTTCCTCCAAAAGAAGGAAATTAACTTTGCATGGACATACTCAGACATGCCAGGGTTGGACACTAATCTCATTATGCATCATTTGTCCATAGCTCCAGGTGTGAAACCAGTCAAACAGAAGTTGAGAAAAATGCACCCTCATATAGCTCTTTTAGTGAAAGTTGAATTAGAAAAGCTCCTTGGTGCAAGATTCATTAGAGCCATAGACTATGCTGACTGGATTTCCAACATTGTACCTATTTCCAAACCTGATAAAACCATTCGAATCTGTACAGACTTTAGAGATCTTAACAGAGCATGCCCAAAGGATGATTTTCCACTTCCTAACATAGACATGATAGTGGACATGATAGCAGGATATGAGATCTATTCTTTGATGGATGGTTTTTTTGGGTACAATCAGATCAAGATAGCTCCTGAGGATCAAGAAAAGACTGCATTCACATGTGCCTGGGGTACTTACTGTTGGAATGTCATGCCCTTTGGATTGAAAAATTCAGGAGCTACTTACCAAAGAGCTATGACAACCATCTTCCATGACATGATGCATGAGAATATGGAAGATTATGTGGATGACACCCTGGCTAAGTCTAAGAGAAGAGGAACACATTTGGCTGATTTAGAAGTGATTCTAGATCGCATGGAACAATTTCAACTAAGATTAAACCCAAAAAAGTGTGCATTTGGTGTTACTTCTGGCAAATTATTGGGATTCATCATTTCAGCTAAAGGAATAGAAGTGGACCCTGAAAAGGTTCAAGCCATTATAAACATGCCACCTCCCAAAAATGTCAACCAAATGAGGAGTCTTCAAGGGCGCCTTCAATCCATAAGGAGGTTTATTTCACAATTGGCAGATAGAGCACAACCTTTCAACAAAAATTTGCATAAAGGTGTTCAATGTGTCTGGAATGAGGATTGCCAAAAGAGCATGGATCAAATTAAAGAATACTTGGCAAATCCTCCCATTTTAATGCCTCCCATTCCAGGAAAACCTCTCATTTTATATGTCTCAGCTACTGAATCTTCACTGGGGGCATTGTTGGCTCAATTAGATGAACAAGGGGAAAGAAAGGGCCATATATTATATTAGTCGCACTCTTGTTTCTTATGAGGTTAATTATACTAGTATTGAAAAAGCTTGCCTCGCAGTAGTGTTTGCTTCTCAAAAATTGCGACACTATATGCTCGCACACACCATACACCTCATAGCAAAAATTGATCCTCTCAAATACTTGCTCGGTAAAGCTGCTCTCACGGGTAGACTTGCTAAATAGATGATGATTCTTTCTGAATTTGACATAGAGTATATTGAGCGCAAAGCAATCAAAGGCCAAGCTATTGCAGATCAACTGGCTAATTTCCCTATTCAAGATAATATGCCCATTCAAGTCAACTTTCCAGATGAGCATCTTATGTACATGACTAAAAGATCCTAGAAACTATTCTTTGATGGTTCCTGCATGCAAAATGGTTCTGGAGTTGGTGTGTTGTTTGTTTCTCCTCATGAGTATACTATTCCTAAATCTTACAAGTTACTCTTTCCATGCACAAACAACATAGCTAAGTATGAGACTTTGACAAATGGACTAAAAATGGCCATAGAGTGGAATATCACAGAACTACATATCTATGGGGATTCTCAACTGATCATCAACCAAGTCAATGAACAATACCAAACAAAAGATGACAAGTTGGTACCTTACAAAAAAATGGTTGATTCATTAAGACGGTATTTTACTTTTGTCACCTTTTAGCAAATCCCTAGGGCTGAGAACAAAGCAGCTGATGTTATTGCCACCCTTGCTTCACTTCTTCAGTTAGAGGAACATGAGTCCAGATATGAATTCCTAGTGGAAGTGCTACGATATCCCATATTTGACTCACCCGAAAGCCATGTCATTTGTACCCTTTTCAATCATGAATCCTCTCGCTATGGTGCTATTTACTCATATCTTCGTGATGGCATCATCCCCGATACATTTAACTGATCTGAAAGAAGAAACCTTATCCACAACGCCTCTCGCCATTCCCTCATCTCTGGTGATTTGTATAGGAGGGGTCTAGATGGAACACATCTTAGGTGCTTAGAAAAGGAGGAATCCGATCAAGCGCTAGTTGACATCCACAAGGGCATATGTGGAGGACATTCTAATGTTCTTTCCATGGCTAGAAGGTTGCTTAGGGCAGGTTACTATTGGCCTACGATGCAGATAGATGCAGTAGCATTTGCTAAGTCTTGTGAAAAATGTCAGAAACATGGACACCTGATACATGCTCCAGGTAGGGAGCTAATTCCTTCTATATCTCACTGGCCATTTCAGCGATGGGCCTTTGACCTTGTTGGGAAGATTCATCCTCAACTCAAGGTGGGCATAAGTTCATTATCACTGCTACTGACTACTTCACAAAATGGGTAGAGGTTGTTGCTATTGCCTCAGGCAAGACAGTGTCTTTATTTATTTTAAACCATATCATCTCGATGGAGTGCCATCTGAGATCATCACTGACAATGGAGGTCAGTTCAAAAACAAGGACCTTAAAGAACTCTGCCAAAGATTCAAGATAAAGCAACATTGGTCCTCCATTTACTTTCCCACAAGGAAATGGTCGGCGAGCTTCAAACAAAACCATTCTCAAGATTTTGCTGAGCAGTTCATAGAGAATGAAGGAAGCACCCTCTGAGATAAATCCGCCAAGACTATAGAGCAGTATTAATACTCCAGCGGGGCTACCTCTTTTGCCCCACACATGCCCAAGCGGTGTTACCTTTAGAGTTGAGATTCCATCACTTGGGTCTCTCTCAAAGGTCTGATTCTGAGATGAAGACTATCGCGCCATGAGATTGCAAGAATTGGAACTTCTTGATGAGAAGCGTAAAGCATCATTTGACCATATGAGGGTCTATCAAAAGCGGATGTCCTAAAGCCTTCAACAAAAAGGTTCGCCCTAGAGAATTCCAAGTAGGAGATCTTGTCCTGCGAGAGAATCCTAAGAACCAACAGAATCGAGAACAGAAGGGCAAATTCGAACCTAATTGGCTTGGACCCTACATCATCATAGCAGCTTTTGGCACAGGTGCCTATCTACTATCTACTAAAGAGGGGGAGCAACTCCCTGAGCCTATCAATGTTTTGCACCTGAAGAAGTTCTATCCTTGATGCCCGTTCTGTCTGGGGGCATCTTTTGTATATAATTATGACCCTGAAAAAAAGTTCCAAAAAAATTGATATATGATACTAAAAAAAAAAAAAAAATTGATATATTGTCAAAAAATCCAAAAAAATTCAAATATGATGCTGAAAAAATACAAAAAAAAAACAAAAAAAGAAAAAAAAAATGCCTTGGTGAAAACTTGGAAACAGGCGCCTTGGTAACAAAAATACAAAAAAAATAAATATAAAAAGTCCTAAAAAAAAATTCTTCCAAGTGGTGAAAACCTGGAAACAGGCGCTACTTGAGGCCTTTGCATCCCTATTTCTTAGCATGCATCCTCGACACTTAGCCTTTCTCCATCATGCCTTGTCCTTATTGCCTTGGTTTGGAATTGGTCTTTGTCTTTGTCTAGGGGCATCACTGTGTTAGCTTTGGTCTCTTGGATATGCTTGTCTTTAGGACACCTCGCAAACGGTGTTTTTCAACACTAACCCAACTGTGTTTTTCAACACAACCCCTAACATCATGTGTTTTTCAACACTTATCAGTTTGGTCTTATCCAGTTCGGTCATGTGATCTTACCTACTTGCAAGCATTCGATCCTTATCCTCGGAACTCAGTATTAGTTTACACACTTAAATTTTTTTTGCAACACTTAATGCTTGAGATATGCCATGATCTTTTCTTTGTGTGCTGACTGATATTGATTTTCGTTGAGTGTCCTTGTCTAATAAGTCTCTCCGTGATGCATAGCTAGAGGACTTGGGGCATGGGGCATGTTTTTATTTGCTTTCTGCTTGTGGGTGTTGTCTTGAACCTCTTCAGTGTCTCTTGTTGTCTACTTGACACACTTAAGAGATTTATGGCATCATCCTTGAATGTTTTTGCACAACCATTCTCATGGTAATCTTGGCGTTTATGTCTTGATGCGAGCATGGTTTTGCTACATTAAATTGGGTAAGCTAACATTGTAGTCATCTTGACCTTCATGTCTTTGATGCTCATGTTAGAATCTTTCCACATTCCACGCTGATATAAATCACATTCATATCTTCATAGTTGCGTTTGTGACTAGTGATGATTGTGTGATTGTCCGATGTCCGGTAATAATGGCCCAATGATGAAAATAAGTTCTCTTACATTCTCTAATGAATGATGAACACACAAAAACCTATGTTACCCTATTGCAAGTACACCTTTGCATTTTCATGTAGCTTGCATTATTTAGACTTCATGTTAATTTCCACTTTTAGGTTGTATTATGGGTTTGAGAGGGTTTCCTTCATCTTTCTTGTGGATTTTTCATCAACTGTGATCACGTTCTTCATTTCCTTATCTTCTTTCGTGATCTCAATCGAAATTCCCTATCTTAAACAGTTGATTGATTTTGATGCATCCTCTTTATTGAGGCATATTCTCTTCCTTCTTTCCATTTCTTTCCATTTCTTCCAAACTTCTATCTTCCATTCGATTTCACCCCACTTCTTTTCTTCTAATTCAACCTTAGGGCATAATTTTCTTGCTGATCTACCTGGGTTCTGTGATTCTTATATTTTTCATCTTACATCAAGAACCTTATCTTTTGTTTGATTTGATCAAATTTTTCAATTTTCGATTTCGATCACGAGGGGGCAATACCTATCAAACTTCAATCCTTGATTCAACTTTATCAATTCATCAATTGCTTCTCTTGGGGCAACCTTGCTTGAGATTCTTATCTCTCACTTTGGATGTGATCCCGAATCGACCTCATGTTCAAAGGCCTTTTGTTTATGTTTGTCTAGATGTGATCCCGAGTCGACCTCACATCTGAGTTGTTTTGTGATCCCAAATCGATCTCACATTGCAACTTCATTCTTTGACTGCATGTGATCCCGAGTCGACCTCACATTAGTCAAAGAGGGGCAAATGTATGCAACCTAAAATGGTCACCTAGACTTTGGGCCCCATTTATTTAATTTGTCAACATCAACTTTTTGAATCAATGATTGTCACATTTTCAAATCAAATTTCTTAGTCAATTCATAGCTATTTCAAATGTTTCAATTTTCCCTAAGGTTTGAATGCTTCATTAATTTTATTTAGCAAAAGAAATAAATCCCTTTTAATAAATAAAATAATGTTATTTAATTAAAGTTAATATTACTTAAATAAAATGATGCTATTTAATTAAATCTATTTTTAATTAAATAATTTTATTTTATTTTATTAATATTCATTTCTAAATTACATAATCTTATTTTATTTTATTAAAAGAGATATTATCATCTTAAATTAAATAAAATAAATGAAATATCCTCTCAAGAATATCTTGTGATGAAAAAAAGGAAACAAATCAGTTAAAAGGGAAATAAACTAAAAAAGAATTCCAATCAAGATTTGTTTCTATTTTTCTATTTATCCCACATTGCTTCTGAATTTGCCTTCAATTCTACTTTTGCCTATAAAATGAGCCCTCTCATTCTCATTTCAAGAATCACGAATTTTTACATCAGACTTATGCTACAAATTTGAATTTTATCATTTGAGATTACATTAGTTTGATTATATAAGCATCTTATTTTTAGAGCATATAGTTTAATATTACATTTTAGCTTAATCTTCATAGTAGATTAATCTGCAAAATAATTCATTTATGGCATTGCATGTAGATTAAGTTTCATTTCAATAAATTAGTTTGGTTTATTACATTTTACAGCGATTTAGATTAGTTTTCATTGTTGCATTGCAAGAACAGGATTCATGGAGATTGGTATTCTTGCTTCTCCTCTTTGAATCTCTCATTCCGAGATTGTATTTGCAGGGGTAACAGGGTTAATCTGAGGGCCACAATATCAATCCCTACTCTTCTCGGATAGAGAGCTATGAATTGATTTGCAAGGACTCATTATTGAGTATCCTTGCATACAAGGATTCACAGAAGTATAACATATTTTCAGTTATACAGGTATTCTTATGTGTATTGAGTGAAATGCAAACCCTAAGTGTTGTACCACCTGTTCATGATCGTTGAATTGTGGCTATGGGTTGGGACATGGGTTCATGTTGTCCTAACCGGTGTTTATGTGATTGCGATAAGTGTGCAAGATCAACAATGCCTTGCTTTGTGTAGGGTTTACTAGTTGCAAGTAGGGGGAGTAGATCTCAATGGGGACCAAAACCCGAAGCGGTGTCCAAGACAACCCATTGGAGGGTTTCTTAATCTAGTGATAACTTTAATAATGAATAAGGGGGATGGGTAGAATTCACATTAAACAAGATAATGATATTCCTCACTCATGGATCAAGTGCTCATTTAGGCTTGAGATGAGATGGGAAGGCTTGTAATGGCAAGATCAACTGCCTTGTCCTCATGAAAGGTACATTGGTTCTGCATGAGTTTGTATTGGGGGCAAGGATCGGGAGAGGCTGCTAGAATAACCCAGGATGGGGGTCAAGGCCTAGGAAGATCTACCAGGACAACCTATATCAAGCTATGTGATGACACTCCTCCCTATTGTAGTCTGGCATTCCCTAGTTGTATTTCCTATTTTTGTTATGTGAGTGCCTCTGGAAGTGATGTAAGTGTTGTAAGTGATGTTGATGTTGTTAGCAGTGTTGTTTGGAGTCATGTATAACCTTGTTTATGTTAGCTTGTTGCCTTCCTGATTATTTGTTGGATGTGGGACCTTGTGTTATCTCCTAGCATAGGGGGTGGACCTCATAGTTCCACATGGTCGGGAGGTTGGTGCTTTTCTCCATTGGGTATTCTTGATGCATGTCCATGTGCGTGGAGATGGTTCATTGTGTTGTGCACTCCCATTCCTATTCCAGATGTGAAGGCATTATTCCATGTAATTGTACATTGGATTGTATTTCCATTTGTATCTCTTGATGTAATCCAATGTAATCTTCCCACATGTATTAGGGGAAACAATGTTGTAATTATTGTAATGATGTAATAATTATTGATGAATTCTTCTTGTAAAGAGTATTGTAAAGTAATGCATCATGCATATGATAGTTAGTTAGAAAATTATCTTTAATTTTTTATTATTAGTTGTCACATTGTGGAAGTGAATAATATAGGATCATTTAATTTGATGCTTTAAACTATCGATTATGTATCTTGTATCATTGATGAAATGTTTCTAGTAATCTTGTTTTGTGAGTAGCACAGTCGAGGAACCTTAGAGGACCTAGGATTATATTATCATGTTAGGTATGCATTCTATAGTTATTTATTTTATAAAAAAAAATTGTTCAGTTAGTTGGCATAGTTAGTGTTGTTCTCTGGGGTTCCTTAGCAAGGGCATTACAGTTTTGGTAGGCTAACTTGTTTATGTGCAAACTATTCTTATAGATGGATCATATCATGATGTGGGATTTAATGTATTAGTATTCCAACTTGAAACTTGTAGTACTCTCAAAGAAGGAATGAGAAAGGTAGGCACAAAGTTGCCAAACTTATAACTCAAAAAAAATTACAAGTTTCTAGTTACCTTTTTGTAAAAGTGACTTATGTCACTCATTGTAAAGTTAAAAGTTATAAAATAAACCTTATTTTTGGAAAGTGATTAAAATAATAACCACATAAAGTTTATTATTTTCAAAATTATTATATTTCAAAAAGGTAGTTATTAGGTGGTTACTAGGTAGATATTAAGGAATGCCTATAAATACAAGGTTATTTGTATTGTAAAAGAGGGACTTTTATGGAGGGGAAACTTTTGAGAAGAAATTTTTGGAGAAATTGATTGAATAATTTTGGTTTGACACTTTGTACCTAAGATTTTTTGGAATTGTATAATTTCATAAAGGTAATGAATAATGTATTTTGTTTCGTATATTCTAAATGTGTTTCTCTATTATTATTACCAATTTATTGTATGTTAAATCAATATCCCTCTATGTAATTGTGCAAACCATTGCTAATCTATATAATTGATGTAATGAACACACTCATATCTTGGTATATTGGTTTGAATTTGTTGAAGGGACTTGTCTCTTCATAAGTTGAGATTTGTTACACTTCTTTCATTATCGATGCATATCAAAACATTCTTTGTGGTGAAACCCCCTTGTAATTTTTTATATATTATGAAGTCCTAGTTGGTATTTGTATGTTTGTCACTAGGGTTTTTGTTATTCATATTTCTTTAGTTTTTCCCTTTTTCTTTATGTACTTTCAATTTAATGTACACAAAAACCCTAAAAACCACTATCATACGAGGGAGTTTCCCCTCTCAAATGTAAAGGAAATTTGTTAGTCTAGTAACAAATTATCCAAATGTTTGAACATTTGTCATTGCCCATTGGGCGAGTTACTTAGAAATTTGCAATGGTAAATTTGTTTACCAGTAGTTCCCCATCACTAAAATATTTAACAAAAATCAACCCAAACTTGTGTGGTATAAAGATACAAAATAATTTGAATACCACTACATCAAAGGCCACTATGATAGTAAGTGCATAAATCTCAAGAACTACATCCCAAATCTTATTGATAGAGAGGAGATTAAAATAGGTGACTTATCCTATTTTCCATGTGAGCAATGAGGTATATATAAAAATTCCATTCCTAAGCATAACCAATCCTAGCCATTCACATATAATCAAGGTCACTCATAAAACCACCATACCAAAAATGTCAATTCCAAGAAAATCCCAACTAGGTGGTATATTTTTTTGTAGCTCATATTGAACATACTTGTATGTAAGTTTCCACCATAAAATCTTCCTACTATTCAACATAATTACCACTAAGCATGTAAATTTTATCATTCAAGGGGGTCTCCTCATCCTCCACATAGGCCAACCAATATAATCTCTTAAAATATATTGGGAAGAATCTAGTTTGAATACCCATCCTAGAGCTACTCAAAACATCCATTATTTATAGATAAGTATTGGAACGTTCCTTACAAGAGTCGTGAGGCCCCAATAACATTAACTATGAGGTCAATTACAAATCCTTATGGGCCATATCTTACACTCCTATAAAATTGATTTTATTCAAAATGATATGCCACCCATTGCCCCATTCAATAATAAATACCTCCAAATTTAAGTCTTCAACACCAAACACAAGGTCAAAAGAGACCTATTGGATAATGGATCTAGATTAAATCTAATAACTTTAAGACTCATAAAATAGTTATAATACTTTATGGATGACTTGGAACTACATGTAATCGCCATCAAGGCCTCTGAAAATTCATAACAAGAGTAAAATAGATAATATGTCTCCCCATATAGGTCAGGCCTATATTACAAAACATAGTGTGTTGTTTCTTTGATCTTGGCTTACCCTATCAAATCCCCCTTGGTCACCCATGGACTCATGCCATGTAGTTTGTCCTATACAATTATTACCAATCCCTCAAATTTTTTTATAAAGGTGTAGAAGTCACCATTGTCACCAATCCCTATCCCTTCCAATATTGTAAAATGTTGGAAGGCCCTTATCACAAAGCCTACCATTGCCTTGACATGGATATTATTGTAACCTTTTATACACCCCTACCATCTTCCTCCTATGTGAATCATGTAGATATTGAATCCTCGTCTACCAATCCCCACACTAAAACTTAATTCAATATTGTTAACATTGGTTGTAAAAAATATGAGCTACGCAATGCCTTTCATATTAGTAAGCTCCCACTCTCCCCGCAATTTCATGGGGGACCTCATCCATAGATGAAGAAAAATTCAAAACTTCTATAATTTGGTTCTCTAACATTTGTTTAACAAGTGTTCCTTGTCAATGAGGGCATTGAAGGAGGCATAAGCTCCTAGATCTACTAAGACAAAGAGTTTGCACCATGTTTCTTGAAAGAATAATGCCATTCCCTACGACACTTTGAATTACAAAGGTAAATTCTTTGGGATCCATGAACAAGGTGTCCTTGATCTAGCAATTATGAAGAAAAATCATAAAACCTATAGATTGGGATACATCCCACCAATGAGGAATCTAATAAACTTAATGATACTTCTATACTTGTGGAAGAACACATCAAGGTAAGGGCCAATCATGAATCTTTTGACAATCTTTCCATCACCAACCTCTTACATGAAGCCTCTATTTATACCATTGACTTACCACTCACCTATCCTAAACTCATCAATTGAGACCAACAAGATTATATGCCTTCAAACATATTTTAGAAGAATGAATCTATTATTAAATTCATGGGGCTCTATTATGGTATCAATGTGAAAGGTCACAATAAAGGATTTTATATTAACCTAAATACAGTAGCATATTTTATGGAATAAGCCAAGTTCCTTATTTCAAAAATAAAAAATAAAAAAATCAAATAAAATTCCCTTAGAGAAAACCTTTATAAGGAACTATTAGATGTAGGAAGAGGAAAAAATGATGGATCTATTGATAAAAACATCTCTAATTCATCAATAGATAAGGAACTTGCTCTGCCCTCAATATTCATACAATGATAAGATAAGTCACCAATCCTAGTTGAAGACACATAAAAGGTAAACCTAGGTACAAAAGCTAATCCAAGGATCATTTACATTGCAACACATAATTATAAGTGGCATATATAGAGTGTGGCATGTTATTCTTCTATTGTGTAGTCCTTGGAGATCATATGCTAAATCCCTCAAGCATCCACTCTGAAGCCCTCCATCCATTAATCTAACTCCCCCAATATTTTGCATCCTATCTATCTACATCCTTGAAAGCCAATCCTTATGATACTCTTTATGATCACACATAAGAAAGAGTATATTAGAGTTCTAAAAATTACATCCTAACCCCCTATCCCAACTGTCTATTATCTAAGAAAACCCTCTCTAATTTCATCCTTTTCTCTAGGCTTAGCTTTCCCTTATCATTAGTTCTAAAAATAACCACCCACACATAATCCAATGCAAAAAAAATTAAGTATTCCCAAATCAATCCATCTAAATGCAAACAATCCTAATTTATGCCCATATTTCCAAGAAATCTATTTATCATCCAAAAGAAAATATCAATTTTATTCCCATCCTTGCTACAAACCTTGATCAATCCTAATAAAATCATCATCATCAAGGTATATCATTCCCCATCCTCACATTATACTTTGGATATATCTTTCCCACATCAACAACACTATCATCATCAACATGAATCATTCATCAAATTTTAGCTTGACTAAGGGAAAAAAAAATTGTCCTTGTATCATTTTGTTGGGTGAAAATTATGTTATAACCTTTTCAATAGATTACACAACCTTGATTTCAACCACAGTTGTGTGAGATGTAATATCTCCTCTCAGAAAGGGGAGGTTCCCTTCTTACTGCTTACTGAAACTAAAGTAAAACTAATTAAGTATTCACAAAATGTACACTACAATTACGAGATGGGGGTGTATCACATTCATACTTCCCTCTTTTTTCAGAGAATATGCTTTACAATGCTTCACGATTGATAGTCCTGATTCGATACAACTTTAAACTAAAAATAAAGCAATAATTCCAATATCTCTATCTTGTCAAATCAAAGCTTAGAGATACCAAGTATAATAATAATAAACAATAAAATGAGAGAAAATCTCACAAAGGCACAAAGTTGTTCTGTAGCTTTTCACTAATGGATCCTTGAGAGATGTAACGTTTGTTGTATTAGAAGCACAAAGTCTTCTTAGATACAACAATTCCACAATCAACATGAACCATTACAAGCACAAATTCTTGTAGATAATCCACCAATAGTTATCCAAACATAAACACAAATCTGAATAAAGAATGTAACACAAAGTCTACAAATATTTATTCAAAGCCCTTAGATCTCACATACTAATCACCACCAATTTGATCAAACCATAAGAGAATCAATTCCAACACAAAGTATGGTATGCAACTTTCTTCTTTATTGATCAGATTTAGATTCACAAAGTTGAACACAAATTTTCATACATTTGTTTCAAAATGAGCAACACTTCGTTGCAAGAGATAAAAGATAAATATAACAATACAAATCCCTCCTATTTATAAAAGAGAGGGTAGAGAAAATATAGGAAATTAGATGAGCAAAATTAGGAGAGTTAGGTGAGTTAAATTAGGAAAATCTCACCTAACTTTGACTTAGTAAAAAATGATGTCCATCTTTTTGGGAAAACATCTCAAATTTTACATGTAATTACATTTGCTTAAAAGACATTTAAGATGTCGAAAACTATTTACAAAATGTGTAAAGGAACGCATAAAAATATTCAACACTGGAGAAGAAAATAAATCTTCATTGCTCTTTGCTTTGGGCGCATAAGTCTTCATATCTCTTTCTTGTCTCCAAGACGAATGCCTCATCTAGACCAACATTGTAATCCACAATGGTGTGAACTCTGGTGATTGATCTTTTAGCATATGAGTGAATCTTCTTGCATCTATCAAGATGCGTTTTGAGATTATCAAGAGTTAGTCGTATATCACAAATGACATGCATGGAGGTCTTTGAAAATTTTGCATCCTCCACTTGTTTCATGATGATTTCCTTGTAGATCTGGGAAATTTCACTATCCAAGAGGAAAATATGATCTTCTTCAAGGAGCTTACCTAATAACTCCTTAATTCCATTTTCAAGGATAGTACGATGTCTTTCGACATCTTCTTGCACTTGGTGGAGATCTTCGATCATAGACTTGATCACTTGGATGTGGTGCTCGAGTGATTCTCTTACCTTCACATATTTCTCCTTGTCAGGAATTACCCCAACTTCTACCAACTTATTGAGCTTTTCCTATTTCATTTGTGACCAAAATGATAGGAATTTTTCCATTTCTTTGTGCTCTTGGGAAAGAATAATTTCTTCTTTATCAAGCTCTGATTTGAGCTTGGCTATTTGGGTAGCTTTCTCATCTACAACAACTATGACCTGAGAACCATGTTCTATTATTTCATCAATGAAATCATACAACACTTTACCTTTAGAGGCAAACTTCTTTCCCAAGGAGATGGTAAGAGCAGTTTCATTTCTACAATATCCAATACCTCACAATTTAACTCCTTCAAAGTTAGGGGAGTTTCATAGGGCCAGCGCATCACAGTGTTGATTAACAGTGGGACTACCCACAACTTTATTAATGCTACACTTGTAGCCAAGCAGAAGTTACCAGCAGAAGATTTTGAAGGATTTAATGTGATGGTTGTAGATGGTCACAAAATATTATGCAACAAGAAAGTTCCACAATTTCCCATCACTATGGGAAATTACACAGTTACAGATGATTTATATGTGGTGGATTTTGGAGATACTCATGCTATACTTGGAGTCCAATGGTTACATTCGCTGGGGAAGTATTCACAAAATTTCTAGACCATGGAATTGAAGTTCAAAACTACAGATGGTCAGCGGGTGGTGCTTAGAGGCATGCCTATTGGAGCAACTAGGGTTATTTCTGCTAGAAGAATGGAGAGTATCATTTGTCATGATGATATAGTTTGGGCAGCGAAGTGTGTGATCACCACTACAGATGATTCTAATTCAGGGCAACCATATCATGTGGACATTCAAGGGCTTATAGGGAAGCATGATAGGGTTTTTAGGGAGATACCACCAGGAAGACCACTAGATAGGGGTTTTGAGTACACTATTGAGTTGGGAGAGGGGGAAAAGCCTGTCATCACTACCCCCTATCAACACTCCAAAAATTTTAAGGATGATATTGAGAAAGCAATCAAGGAATTGCTTCAGATGGGGCATATCAGGCCAAGCTCAAGTCCTTTCGCTTCTTCAGTGGTGCTGGTGAAGAAGAAAGATGGAACAATGTGGATGTGTATTGATTACAGAGCTCTCAACAAGAAAATCATCAAAAATAGATATCCAATACCTAGGACCAATGAGCTCTTGGATGAATTACATGGTGCAGTTTATTTCTCCAAGATAGATCTTCATTTGGGGTACCAACAGATTAGAGTTTGAGAGTAGGATATTCATAAGACCGCATTCAAGTGTCACTATGGCCATTATGAATTTTTGGTGATTCCCTTTGGATTAAAAAATGCACCTGCCACATTCTAGTCATGTATGAATCATATCTTCAATAAGCAGTTGTGTAAGTTTCTCCTAGTGTTCTTTGATGACTTGCTTATCTACAGTAAAACATGGGAGGACCATCTAAGACATTTGGATGAGATTTTGACCATCATGGAGGAGCAATCTTTATATGCTAAGGCCTCCAAATGTGAATTTGGCCTTAAGGAGATATTGTATCGGGGACAAGTGATTAGTGTTGATGGGGTGAAGGTCCACCAGGAAAAAATTTAGGTGATACTTGACTGGCCACCACCTAGGACTCTCACAGAGTTACGAGGGTTCTTTGGATTGTGTAGTTATTACAGGAGGTTTGTGAGGGGATTCTCTTAGTTGGGGGCACCATTGACAGACTTGACTAAGAAGGGTGAATTCAGTTGGTTAGAAGAGACTCAGCAAGCTTTTGATAAGCTTAAGGATATGATGAGCAGTTGTCCTATTTTGGCACTTCCAGACTTCACACATCTATTTTTTCTTGATTGTGATGCCTCAAGAGAAGGCATTGGGGCAGTACTGATGCAAAACCGACATCCCATAACTTTTGAGAGTCATAAAATTAGAGGACCAGAGAGGCTATACTTCATTTATGATAAAGAGATGCTCACCATCATGCATGCTTTGGCAAAGTTCAGACAATATCTAGTTGGAGCCAAGTTTGTGGTAAGGACCGACCACAATAGCCTCAGATATTTCTTGGAGTAGAGGGATTTGAATGAGAGAAAGCAGAAGTGGGTCAGCAGAGCACAAGCTTATGATTTTGATATAGAGTACATGAAGGGGAAGAAGAATGTTGTTGTGGATGCCCTTTCCAAAAGACCTTCAGCTTGCTCACTTTTCGAGATTTCTGCATATTGGAAATCCCTCTTGTTGGTAGAGTATTCTAAGAATAAGTTCGCTTGCGAGTTGATGGATGGATTGAAATAGGATGATAGGTATCGGGTAGTGGATGATGTGATTTTCTATAAGGAAAAAATCTACCTAGTACTAAAGTCCCAACTGAAGGAGAAGATATTGCAGGCTTCTCATGACACCCCCTTGGCAAGCCACCGGGGCTATTTCAAGACTTACAGACAGATCAGAGAGAGGTTCTCTTGGAAGGGCCTCAAGGATGACGTCTTGAGACATGTCAAGGAGTGTGTGACTTGTCAATAGAACAAGTCAGAACATACCCATCCAGCCGAGTTACTTCAGCCACTACCCATTCTAGAGCAGAAATGGGAAAGCATATATATGGACTTCATCACAAGTCTACCTAAGGTGCATGGGAGAGATAGTATCTTCATGGTGGTGGATCAGTTGATGATATATGCTCATTTTTTTGCTATTCCATCAGAGTACAGGGCTCCATAGGTGGCTGAGTTGTTTTTCAGAGAGGTTTTCAAATTGCATGGGCTACCTAGGAACATAGTCAGCAACAAGGATAGTAGATTTATGAGTGCTTTCTGGTAGGAGCTATTTAGATTGGCTAGCATCAAGTTGACTATGAGCACAAGTTACCATCCTCAGACAGATGGATAGATAGAAATTGTGAACAAATGGATTGAGGGGTACTTGCGCAAATACATTGCAGGACAACAAGCATGGATTAGGTGGTTGCATCTAGGAGAATATTGTTATAAAACCACACATCATATGTCCATAGGGATGAGTCCTTTCTGAGCCTTGTATGGATATGATGCACCTTCATTTACAAAGTTGGCTTTTGGCGAGAGTAGGGCTCCCAAGGCCAAGGATTGGATTCAGGAGAGTCAAGATATCTTGAGGGCACTCAAGGATAATCTTCAGGTGGCACAAAATTAGCAAAAGACAATTGTTGATAGACATAGGGTGGAGTGAAGTTTTGAGGTTGGTGATTTGGTATATCTTTGCTTGTAGCCTTATAGACAGACTTCTTTTAAGAAGAGCGGGGCAGAAAATCTCAAGCCCAAATTCTATGGACCACACAGGATTATTAGGAGGATTGGAGAGGTAGCATATGAGCTGGAGCTGCCTAAGAGCAACAAGATTCATAATGTGTTTCATGTTTCATGCCTCAAAAAGGAACTAGGTCAGCAGGTTGCTTCCTCCATTAGATGAGGAAGGGAATTTGGTGCTTGTTCCCAAGGAGATTGTAGATACTCGAGAGAGGAGACTGAGAAACAGGGTGGTGAAGGATTATTTGGTGAGATGGAGAAATTTGCCAATGGAGGATGCTACATGGGAGAATGAGCAGATATTATAGCACCCAAGTCTTCAATTGCTTGAGGACAAGCAATTTCGGGAAGGGAGGACTGTAATGTCCCCTTCTTGATGGCTACAGGATATTATTTTAGCCTTTATTATTCCCGAAGGCTAAATTGGAGAAATAAGATAATACTTTATCAAATTAATTATTTATAAAGTTATCTCAAAAATAAATATCATAAGATGACTTTATATTTTAATTAATTTAATAAAAGTGACTAAAATAAAATGAAATATTAAAAATTCACTTAAATAATAAAATATTCTGGAAGCTTCTTGGAGTTGATTGTAATTTCTTTAAAAGGAGCTTTTGGAGAGCATTTGAGACATCTTGAGTTGCATATTCATCTACTTGTGTTGAAGAGCTTGAATGCTTGAAGACTTTCCTAAGGGTTTGAATACTCTAAGGTACTAGTTTTGATTGTGAAATATCAATCCTAGTTGGAAGTGAGTGAGAGATACTTTCAGTCTTTCACATTGGGGAAAAATTTTGTGCCCATTGGCCAAATTTTGGATTTTGGGAGAAATTGATTTTGAAGGCAATTGCAGTTTGGTGATAAGCATTTATCCAAGACCAATTCTAGGATAATTTTGTGAAGAAAAGGAGGCATTGGCAGCTGATATTTTTGAAGAACAAAATCAAACATTAGTTATGTTGGGCACACCTATTGAGAGGGGCAATTTTGAGTTTGGAGCCAAAGAAAATTCCAAGAAAATAAAAACAAGGTTGATTGGCACCAAGGAAGAAGGGTGCAGCTTCTAAGAGGCCAAAGACATCTTCATCTCAAAGAATTGAAGTCATCTATGGTGGCTGCAACTTGACTAGGTTCCACGAATTTTGTCATCTCTTGCATATTAGCTTGGCATCTTCATTTAGAAATCGAATTCTATAGGAAGTAATCTCATAGCATTGTAATTCCAACGATTTCAAGGCAAATAGGAAAGTATTGTAATGTTGTTGCATTCACAACAAGTTTTCATTTCAGTCTTAGTAGATTAAAAGACATTTATGTAAGCAATTGTAATCAGCTATGTAAGCTTCAATAATATTGTAAATAGATACTTGGGGAGATAAGAAGTTTTCTTATAAAGTGTTTGTCCAAATGACTCTCTCATGTAATTACATTTCATTTATCTAAGATGCATGCCAAGTGTTTGTTAAAATGTCTCTTGGTTGTAGGTAGACATTCCATATCAGAATTTCATGTTTATGCATTGGAAAATACAAAAAAAGATTACATATCATATTAGACACTTGTTTAGCTTCATTTTCATTCCTTTTCAAGTTTCCAAAACATCATTGGCATCAAACAAATCAAAACATAGAAAACTAAAACACATTACCAACAATTTGAAGGTTGCAAGAAAAGTGTTTGACAAAATTACCAATAGAAAATTAGATTTAAAACTTCAAATTTGTCAAGGCACTTTACACTTGATCACTTGGATGTGGTGCTTGAGTGATTCTCTTACCTCCACATATTTCTCCTTGTCACTAATTACCCCAACTTCCACCAACTTATTGAGCTTTTCCTGATTCATTTGTGACCAAAATGATAGGAATTTTTCCATTTCTTTGTGCTCTTGGGAAATAATACTTTCTTCTTTATCAAGCTCTGATTTGAGCTTGGTTATCTGGGCAGCTTTCTCATCTGTAACAACTATGAACTGAGAACCATGTTCTATTATTTCATCAATGAAATCATACAACACTTTACCTTTAGAGGCAAACTTCTTTACCTTTTTCACAACTGGGTCCTCAACATTTATCATAGTCAAAGGTTGTACATTGCTTGAAGATCTTGCAAGTCTCCTCAAAACAGTTGCATAGCACTCAGCCTTCTGCTTATACATATCACGAGCTTGTTCCATTTTTTCAAGCCTTCTTGCTAATGCATCTAGGACTACTTGTGCATATACCTTGGCACTTTCATTTATCACTTTGTCGAGTTGGACTCTAGTGACAGTGTAGTCCTCCATGTTTACATCTCCTTCCTCTTGTGGTGGTATACCAATCTCTGCAAACTTATGACTAGTCTTGTCAACATGAAACCTTGAATGTACTTTGGCCTTTTTCTTCCCCTTGGCTTTTGGAGGGGCTATCTCTTCAATATCGAGCTCTTTAGGAGAGATCATCTATTTCTTTCGCTTCGATACTTGAGATACCAACCAAGGGGGAAGATAGGAAATATACACTTCTTGACTAACTGTCAACTCTTGTGTCACAACTGCTTTTGTAGAAATGACTAGTACGGTGACAATTAGGGTAGTATCTATCATGACTGCTATAGCAGATTGCACACCAAGTTGACTTTGCAAAGATTCACTCATAAATTTGTTGAATTTAGCTTCAGAAGTGATGTCATAAGATGGAGATAACAAACTGGGGATGGACGATGGAGAGCTTGACAAAATATCAATAGTTTGTGTATTTGAAACTGCAAGAGAAGTGGCAAGCACAATTGATGCTTCCAGGGGATGGGAAACATCCACTACATGTATGGTAGATGTGGGAGGAGGTGATGTAGGAAGAGGAGGTGGAGGAGTGTTAGGATTAGGAGGTGTATGGGGAACATTTGAAGTTACGGGTGATGACGTTTGGGGAAGATCTTCAACAACATTCTCATGTGGAGATAGAGTTTTTTTTTCATCATACCTGAGTTCATGTTTATCACCTTCTTGTTCACCTTCTTCAAACTCTTGTTCTTCTACAAAATCTTCTTCCTCATCAAAATCCACTTCTTCAAAATCTTCTTCAATGGATTCCTCAATTTCATTTCCTTCTTCTTCGAGATCTACCTCTTTAGAAGCAGGCCCTTTTCCTTTTGAATGAGATGGTTTAGATTTCATGGCCTCTTCTTCTTGAACTACCCGTGTATCCTTATTGCCAACAATGAACTTAATTCTAGGACCTCTTCGGGAAGAAGAGGGAATAGCCACATGCTTGTCTTTTGTGTGAAGTTCATGTTGTTGGCTGGCTTCTACTCTAGGTTCTCCTTCTGACTCTATCCTGAAGGATTTCATCTAGAAACCACGTTTGTGTAACCATTCTACTGTGTTGGCCAATATGGGAGCAAGCCTTTCTTTGATAGAAACACTTTCCTTCTTTGGCTATTGTATTATAGGAAAAGGTCTCTTAGAAATTCCATTTTCATCATAGGCAACATTCATGATGTCACCAAGATCTTTGAAACCCTCTGGTAGGTCAACAACACCAAGATCCCTGATCTTCTCTATAGTTAGCCTACAATAATCCATTTTGCGGATATCCTCTTTATCTCTGCATTCAGCCCATATCTCTTCGAAGCGGTACTTGTGGTTGTGATCCTTCTTCAATTTCCTATTCACATTCTGATTATCAAAGTCAAATCTATATTTGTATGTCCTTATTATCATGAATTTCATTTCTACATAGACTGATTTGGCCTTTTGTACATTGTGGATGGTATATCTACCAATCGTTAGTGGAAACTTGAAACCAAGTTTGTGAATCCTCATTTGTTCCTTGGGAACTATGATAAGTTGTCTGCATAGCTCCATGAGTATCCACTTATCTAAGGGATACCTAGGCAACATGGAAGGGCACCTAGTATAGCAACCTACCCTCACATAAGTGAGAGTTGGAAATTGCAAGAATATACACCTGACCCTACTCACCACTTTGTAGACCTTGTCAGATAATTTCTTCTTTTCGAGAGTTGGGTCAAAATTGAAAAGGAGAGGTGCAAAGAAGGCATATATGACCCTCCTAAAATGATGAAGACTTTCCTTCAGCTCCATTTGATAGAAATACTTGTACACAGGCACCGAGTGTCAATTTCCCTTTGTAGATAAACCTAGGAATCGCCTCATCATGGTTGCAACATACACCAAATAAGAAGTCATATAGAACTTCAAAGTGGTTGGCACATTTATCAAATTTTCATGAATTTGATCATTGATTTGTGTTCCCCAATAAATATGAGCTTTTTTCTTCTTATGATTTGAATGTATTCATACATCCACTCCTGAAAATGAGATGATTTAGGCAATCCTTTAACCCTGCTCAGGAGTGTAATCATGTCCCTGACATCTTCTTTGAAGTCACTTTGTAGAAGCCCCTTCAACCATCTTGAGATAGTAGGCCTAGGTGTTTTCAACCATTGGCTATTAATCAAATTTTTAGCCTTGGTTGGATTTGCATCATAAACTTCCTGCGCTTGTTGCATTAAAATCTCGGTGTATTTTCCAATTTGTGGAACTTTGAAAACAATGTCAAAGAATTTAGGGTCTAGCCTCATCATCACTTGTCCAGAGGAATCTATTACACTTTTTCTCTCTTGAATGTAGTGGGATGCAACCTGGAGGACGAACTCTGTATGATGAGCAGATGTCAGGAATGTGGACACCAAATGCAGATTGCTATGTATAATAGCTCTCAAACTATCTTCCAAGGGTTTTTGTTCAGTTCTTTTAACAAAGTCTTCAAGGTCCTAATGACCAACCTTGGTATCTTTGATTTCGTCCACCTTTGAGATTACCACGGTAGGCAGAAAGACACCTTGATACTTGTATTTCATTTTTCCCTCTTTCTTAGAAGATGATGGATGCTTCTTTGTTGTCATCTAGAAGAATCAGGATCAAAGGATATCACTTTCAGGATCACTTGACGAGATCTGGAGAGAAACTGCAAGGATGGTGAATCAACAAATGTTAGGCAAAACTATAGCATTGGGAAGCATGAGGCAAGCAAGTAATGTGGAGAAAGCGTGAAACGAGCAGTTTGGCACAAAAATAGAGCGTGAGTGAAGAAATAGGGTTTGGAGTGAAAACAAAGTGATTTCAGAGTGTTTAAAGGAAAAATTGCCAAATATGTAGGAGCACTGCAAATCAATGCTCCTACATGTGCAGGGCAGTTTGAACATTCAAAGTGTTGGGGCATTGAAAATCAACGCCCCTGCATATATAGGAAGTTTGGTTTCATGCTCAGGCGCTGAAAATTAGCGCTTGAGCATGTCTTAAATGACTTGAAAAAAGTGGAGTGCATGGGCGAGCTATTTCAGCGCTTTAGCATTTGAGAGACAAAGCAATATCATGCTTCGGTGCTAATTTTCAGTGCTCGAACATATCATTCTATGCAAATCTCACTTTTCAAATTAGATGTCAAAGCAGACAAAAACACAGCTTTCGCATGTGGAAGAAAGTGGACTCCATGTAGGAGCGGTGATTTTCACCGCTCCTATATGTGGAGTTTGTGAAAATCATCAAAGTGAAAAGACAGATAGTTTCAATGCTCTTACATTGAAAAACTTGGAAAGTTTGGTGTTCGAGCGGTGAAAATCACCGCTCGAACAATCATAGTGATTGTCACTCAAAAGAAATGATGAAGCTCGAGAGAAATTGACTGCATATGCTCAAAATTTCACCGCTTGGGCATGAACTCAGAGATACACGAAAGACAAGAAGGCGAAGGAGAAGCATCAAGGAAATGGACCTAGGATGCATTTTTAAAACAAAAATAAAAACCCTAACAAAAATGCAAAAAGCAAGGCATGATAAAGGAAGAAGGAATGGCAGGTTCCCAATATAAAAAGGAAATCTAAACCTAAACATACAAAACATATTGAGAAAAATGTGGAAAAGGAACTATAAAGTTTCTTTTAAAAAGTGAATGACAAGAAGAAATCGACAAAGAAGAAGAAGAAACAATGCACCTGAAAAACATGTTGAAGCCCTAGCAATGGAGGAACGAAAAGAAACTTGAAATCATGACCTAGCTTTGGTGGAGAGACCAGTGCGTAGGAAGAGGGAAGCAAATGGAGGTTTAGAATGAAAGAAATTAGTTTTAGAAAGAACTTATAAAATCATTTAGAAAGAATAAAGTGAACCTAAAGTCCGTAATTAATGAAGGCGTACAAAGTGGCGAAAAAGATGTAGGAGCGGTGAAAATCACCGCTCTTGCATATTTTGGCCAAGTGAGACTTAAAGTGCACAAGCACTGATTTTTAGCGCTTGTGCATATTACAACATTGACAAAGTGTAGGATTGTTGATTTTTAGCGCTCCATCACTTGGAGAAAAATTGATCAAGGCAATATGTAGGAGCGTTGATTTTCAACGCTTCGACACATTTTACAATTTTGACTAACTCTCAACCTTAAGAGTTCGCGAAGATATTTGTTTCAAAGGTCTTTGAGAGATAGACGTGGGGGAACACTCAAACAGACAGTTTGATATTTTGGATTGCGCATCGAGGTGAATTGAAATTTGCCTCGTTTTTCATGCTTGAACATCATGAAACTACAAAATAGAAAAGTTTCGTAGGGGGGTTATTCGTGAATCGAGCGCTACTAGATTCCATGATAACACGTATATGCATAATTTATTTCTTGCTTGTGTGTCTTATCATTTTATTTGTACTTTTAATGGTTCTTGAAATATTAAATACCTATACTAAAGGTGATATACTTTTCTTAACCACTACAAGAATTATATCAATGGTTTTTTATTATTATAATACACATCATCCTTTTATTGATACTTTTGAGTTGAGAAAGAGATACAATATGTCTAGCTTTTACATAGTATAAATTGAATGTGAAGTGAAAATACACTTTACACTAATACATTTGTTAGATGGATGTTAGACAATAAAATAATTATAAATGAAAAAACTTTAGATTATACTAATTAATAGTGTAAATTTAGAGAATCATAAACACAAAAATAGATGATGAAATAATTCCAAGCTAGAAATTCAAGTGAGAATATTTTCAAAAAATTGCATGTTTTATAAAATATTGAAAATTATCATAACTTATAAAAATACAAATAATACAAAAATTTACCAAAAAATAATAATGGGACCACTTATTTCAATTAGTATGTCAAATATTTCATAAGAGAATGGAGAACATGCCCACCATATAATTATAATAATTTATGAGATATACAGGGATAATAAATAAAAACATTTTTTTTATACGCAAGTTTTTATGATTTTTATTAAATATATAAAAATTACATCCATCTGCTAAGTAGGTAAGACTTTCACCCATCTTTCACCACCAAAAACCAGGCCCAACCTTTGCCACCAAAAAACCAGCCCACAAACATTTTAAAACCAGAGACCCAACTGACCAGGGCATATTGCCCAACCACCAAACCAAACCTACACAAAACCTGAGAATGGCCATGATGGATCGACACCAACCACAAACTATCTAAAACCAGGCCATCATAAAACCTCAAAATGGCCATGAACAGGTTGAGCTTCAACCAACCCAGCAGAAGGGAAACACCAGAACACCCAGAAAACTAAACCCTACAACCTACCAACATCATCACCCCACATAAAATAAAGATTATCACATAAAATTATTTAACTTGGCAAAGGCTTCGAAGTCCTTTACCCACCCAATGCCACCCGTTGCCAACAAACCAAAGAACTTCTTCAGGTATTCAATCGCCACTGCCGCCACCATTTTGTGCTTGACCAATGTCAGGCTGCACGAGTCGAGAAGGAAATGATACAGCTTCACAACCTCGTCTAAAGTCTTGATACTTTCAAGGTCACACGGTCTCGGAATTGTTGATGTAATTAGAAGTTTTGTACCTTGTCCTAGGTCATGATTACACCTTAGTTAAGTTTACTTAGGGACCGCATAGGATGTAGTTGGAGAATTTCCACTTTTGGTGGACTTATCATGTTATTACTTTATCACATCCACCTTTCATGGACACATCATGTGATTACCTCTCCACCTTTTGTGGGTGATCCACCATTTGTGGTGATTATCACATTATCACTTTTCCACTTTAGGTGGAGTGATAGCTTTTCATAGTTGTCTCATGTCATAAGATTACGACACTTGTTATAATCTTATTCCCTTCTATGTTCTCACCTTGGTTATATAACCAAGGGGTCTCCTATGTAATTTTTCATAGCTTAGCACATTACATTCTATTTGCATCATTAGTAGAATATAGTTTATTCTTGTCATATTGTTTCTATCTCTCTTATGCTTGTGCTTTCTATTAGGCCTCTAGATCTTGGGTGGCTACCTTCACAGCCAATTTTTGCATCATTTGCATAATAATCTTCTCCCTAAGTTGCACTTATGGGGGGGTGTTGGTGTAATTAATTATTTAATTACACTTACATAAGTTTACTTAGGACATAAAAAAATTTCTAGACGTCTTAGTTGGCTTTTCTAGAACTTATCTTATCTAGCTAATGCATCATTTCCTAGGTGATTAGTTTGTTGGTTGTCTCATGTCATAGGATTGTAACATTCATCAACATCATATTCATTACTACATTTGAACCTTGCCTATATAAGGAAGGTGATTGTACTCATTTGTAACATACTTCATACCTCATCATTTGATAGGTCTTAATATCAAGCGAGTTCTTTCTTGCATACTCTCTTGTAGAATGTTTTCATTGTTTTTGCAAGTGGTCTTGGGTGTTGAGCTAATATCTTCAGCTCTTACAGGAACACAACTGCCCTCAACAACAAATCCCAACATGTCATCGACTCCTTCCACCAGGTCCTCGTGGAACATCTTCACCAACAACAATTTAGCCTCGGCCTTGGCCACCCCATTGTCTAGGAGAGAGGCCAAGAACCAAGAAGAGATATGAAGATTATCTCTTATGTATTCCTTATTAGCCAAATGGCCAACCCCCATAATCATTTTTGTCACCACCAAAACCAAGGGATCCCCATTTAGGAGAATTCGCTTCAAACGCTGGTCCTTAATTTCTTTGAAGGAGGCTTGTATGGCTGACAATTGTAGAGAAATAGGGGTATTCATGCCAAATTTTTCCACCCCTTCAATAGAGACCTCAATGACGAACCGAGAGCACTTTTCCATTGTCCCCTCCACTCAACCCACAGTCGAAAGTCATGACCAACACCACCATTAACTGGCTCAAGCTCCACAAAGGAATGAGAAAAAATAACCATGATTATGCCGACTTAAACAATTAAGCCAACTTAATGCCAAGTACTTGGCAACCGCCACCCTTGCTAATGAATTCCTTCCAAACGTGCCAAGGCAGATCCACATGGAAAGGCCTCTGGGCTATAATGCCTTAAGCAACCTCGGGAACGAAAAGAGCACCAAGAATAAAAATTTAATGTCAAGGCCACGTGAACTCCAGCTAGCACACCCCCTCCAACATCCCCTTGTGTCCTCCACCATCGCCACTGTGGCACCCATCAAACCAACCTGTCATGCCATTGAGGAGAGGAGAGAGGGGGAGCCCACCCAACCACCCACTAATAAATAAAAACATTTATATATATAATATTCACCTATATTTTTAAACATTACTTATATCTCTACCAAGTCGCTCCCAAAAAGCTATGACAAGAAAAGCTTAAGCCAAAAAGGTATGTGATGAGAATCAATGTCCTACACATTCATTAAAAATTCTAAGTTGACAATGATACACTAAAATTCAAAATAAAAAAATATTGATATTGTCAATCAATTGAGCTTTCCACTCATACATCATATTACCTTCACTTGTAACAAAAAATTATGACTTGTTTAAATATTTTATTTTGAATATGAATATGTTGTGTATTTAGCATGTCTATAGTAAAATTAGAGATGGACATATCACATTAGAGGGTGGTATCCACATTTTCAAATTGATTTCAATGAACTCTCAACATTCAAATTTTTAATTTTATTAAAGATGAGATGGAGGAGGAAGTGCGGCAATCAAAGATGTGGTTTGAAACAACTCGTAACTATTTACATCATCTAATTATTTAGACAAACTTAGAGAAAAATAAATATTATAAAAGGATTAGAAAGGAAGGCTTAATAAATCCCATTGTAACACAAGCATGGACATCAATGCAATAAGTTGTCACCAATTTGTATTCATAAAGAGGAAGTAAGGGTTAATACTATAAATGATACCCATCAAATGCAAAATTGAGAAAATCCATAAGAAGTGATATGGAGAAGAAGATTTATTTCAAGGCATATATAAAGTGCATTAAGGTAATGTTATCAAAGAATGAAACCGTGGGTGAAATGTGAGTTTCAAATGAAAATCATACCATCAAAAGAGAAATCATTATGAGCTTGTATAAGATAGATTATACTATTAGGGGAAAAAACTACATACTTGATGCTTGTAACACTTGTTGACACTTGTAATAATTGTTGACACTTGTAGTAGTTGTTTACACTTGTAAGATATTGTATGTTTAATTTTTTAGCTACTCTAAGATTTTATTTTTAAATTTGTGTGATTTTTCATTCAAACTTATTCAAGAAATTAACCTATAACCAATAAAAATTTTAAAAGCCTAAAAAAATTCCTTCAATAATAAAATACACAAACCTTAGAAAAATTGTTTAAATATTTACTATATACTATTCTAAAAAAATACCAAAATACAATTACTACAAGACCTTGTTAAAATATATGACTAAAAATAGTTAATACTTGATTGAAAAATCTAAAAATTAAAATACTTCCAAATTTCTCCTTCATTATACATATATAATAGTTTAATAAATTAAGAAATTCAATTCATACTTTTCCAAACACACCCAAAATATCTAATAGAATATTTTTAAAATTAATTTTAAACATTATCAAGAAAAGGGAAATTGCTAATAAATCACCTTAATGATGCTTAAATATGAACTAAAGCCATATAAAATAATCTATAATTTTTTGCTTTAATATTTTTCTTATGTAAGCTTACTATTTTAATTTTAGAAAATTAAAAAAATATATAAAAAAATAAAAAAGTCAATTATAAGTAAATATGATTAAAAAATGAAAAAAATAAAATGAATAGTTATAGATAATTTGTAAAAGAATTCAAACAAATAAGAAAAAGAGAAGTACCATTTGTTGTGATCTAGTGAGATAATTTTTTGGTTACATTGCTCCTAGCTAGAGCACATAGCCAATGTAATTACATTTGTAATTGGGGGAATGGCTATAAATGTAGCTATGATATGAAAAAAGATGACCATTAATATATGGCTTATAGAATTCTCACTCATCTATATCCAATACCTTTTCTCACTCATCTTCATCTTTCTCAATAAATTTGTTGATTTGTAGTTTTCCCTAAAGTTTTTGCTTCAAGTTAATTATGGGAATGCTATTAAAATAGGCTCTATACAACATTCACCATGCATCCAAAGTTGGAAATTGGGAGAGACCTCGTAGTTACCAAAATAAACATTTTGGTCATAAAACTTGTTGAAACATGTAATCACTAAGTATTTTGACAAAGAATCTAAAAGCATAATATTTTTTCTCTCTAAAAATTAAAAAAACAAAAACCTTATAAAAGTTGTTTAATTATTCACCATATAAAATTCTCAATAGAAAAATTAAAAAAACACAATTACTACAATACCCTATAGGATCTAAAAGCTTCGTAAATCCTAAAGGTGGGATTAAAGGTCCTGAAAGAGCGGAGATCGTTTTGAGTACCGAGGCTTCCCAGGAGAAGGATGACAAAAGAATAGGAGGGATGGATGAAAAGCAGAATGCAATCCGGAGTGTCATCCCAGATTCAGTAACTAATAGTCTAGAGGATACTTCTCGCTCACACCAGAGCTTGGAAAGGCGGGCAGAGGTCTATGAGAGATTGGGGGAGTCTATCTCTCCAGGTCAGGTGGAGCCTCATAGGTCTCCGGAGATAGTGAAATCCACTTTTGGGATTTCTGTTGGATCTCCCAAGGGGGGGAATGAGGATAATAATACCCTATCACATTGTGTTGCTGCTAAAAATGTCTTTTTGGATGGGCAAGAGTTTATGGGATTAGAGGATCTAGATATAGAAGAGGAAAACCTATACACTAAAGTTGAGAAGAAGAAGAGTAAAAAGGGGAGTAATACAGTGGGGGTTTCTACAAGAAATAGGGCCTAAGCGGATGTGGGAGTGCTGAAAGGTTCAGGTAGAAGATCAACTAAATGGCACAAGGAGTAGGAATGTATTCAAAACATTGTGGATGGGGCCCAAAAAACCATCCTGGATTTATGTAGAACTCCATCTAAAAAATGAAATTTATATCTTGGAATATTTGGGGACTAAACAGTTCCCATAAATAGGAAATTTTGCACAATTTTGCAAGAGATCATAAGCTGGATATTCTTATCATTCAGGAGACTAAATTGGCCAGAGATCGTGTGGAGTTGATTAAGATTTTTAAGAATGGTGATGTGCAGGGATGCAGTTCAGAAGGTGCCTTTGGGGGCTTGGTGACCTTTTGGAATCAGAACTGTAGTCAAGGTACTCCTATTCTGGGAGATGCTAACCATGTGGCTACCCATTTTAGGCATATCAAAGATGGCTTCAGTTGGATTTTGTCTAATATTTATGCACCCAACAATAAAACTGCCAGAAGGAAATTTTGGGAAAAACTTGAGTTTTTTAGGTCCTACTTTCCGAATGAGAACTAGATCATCATGGGGGATTTTAACACTCCCTTGCTGGAATCTGAAAATTTTGGTGGATCTCAGATTCAGTTGGATAGTAAGCTGGATTTAATGCACTTTATCAATTCCCAATGCTTGCATGATATGGACCTCAAAGGGGTGACCTACACCTAGTCCAATAGGAGAGTTGGGAATGACCTCATTTAGGTTAGGCTTGACAAAGCTCTAATTTTGGAAAATTTGTTAAAGGACTATTGTTGCTCATTAAATGCCCTCTCCAAAATTGGCTCAAATCATTTCCTTGTGAGTTTTTTGGCGGATTTTGTGTCTGGTAAGAGGAATTTTCCTTTCAGATTTGAGAAAATGTGGCTATCTCATCCTAAAATTTCTAATTGCATCCATGAGTGGTGGAACATAAATGTTAGTGGTACTGTCGTGTTTAGAGTGGCTAAGAAACTTGGTGAAGTCAAATCTAGGATTCGGACTTGGAACAAGGAGGTTTTTGGGGATATTTTTGGGTCAAAATCTGCCATTCAATAGGACTTAAGGGATATTCAGGACTGTATCCAAAGAGTTGGTTATGTTGGGGATATCCTCCTGAAGGAAAATGAAATTCTCTCTAAATATCATAATATTATCTCGAAGGAAGAGGTTTATTGGAAATAGAGATCTAGATGTGCTTGGCTTGTTGGTGGGGATAAGAACACTAGGTTTTTTCATTTGACTACCATGAAACATAGAGCTTCTAATCAGATTTCCTATATTATGAAAGATGGGGTCAAAATTGAGAGAGAGGAAGAGATTAAAGGTGAAGCTATCCAGTTCTTTGTTGACCTTCTTTCTGCATGTGAAGACTTGAATGTGGAGGCTCAAAACACCCTTATTGAGGCCATTCCTAATGCCTTGGATGATCAGCATAATAAGCTCTTGATGGTTATCCTGTCAAAGGATGAGGTTAGGAAGGTTGTCTTCTCTTTCACAGGTAATAAGGCCCCTGGCCCTGATGGCTTCCCAATGTTCTTCTTCCAAGTCTTCTAGGAAATTGTTGCTGATGATATAACGAATGTTGTTAAAGAATTCTTTGAGGCTAGAAAACTGTTGAAAGAGCTTAATGCTACCTTCGTCGTCCTGATACCTAAATTCCCTGGAGTTGACTCCTTTGACTCTTTTTGTCCTATTAGCTTATGCAACTCCTTTTACAAGATTATTTCTAAAGTGATTACTTCTAGGTTGCTTGGGGTTCTTCCTTTGCTGATTTCTCCCTAGCATAGTGGTTTTGTTGTAGGCAGACAGATTTTGGACTCAATAATTACGGTTCATGAGAATATCCACTCCCTTGAAGTTTTGAAAAACCAAGGCTTCTTGCTTAAGTTGGATATGGCTAAGGCCTATGACAGGGTGGACTGGAATTTTTTGATTAAAATCTTACAAGCTTTTGGGTTTTCTGAAAGATTTCTACAATTGATATGGGAATTGATCTCTACCACAAGCACCTCAGTGATTATAAATGGGTCTCCTTCCTGATTCTTCAAAGTGTCAAGAGGGGTTAGACAAGGGGATCCTGTCTCCCCTATTCTTTTTACCCTTATGGCTAAAAGCCTTGGGAGGATTATGCATAAAAAAGTGACTAAAGGTAGCTTAAAAGGTCTAAAACCCTCCTCTGCAAACCTAGTTTTTCACACCAGCAGTTTGTGGATGACACGATGCTGATGGGAAGTGCTACTATTGGTGAAGCCCGTGCTTTAAAGAGTTGTCTTGTTCTTTATGAGGAGGGCTCAGGGCAAAAGATCAATAGGACTAAAAGTTCCCTCTATTTTTTTAATACCCCTGAGCACAAACAGAGGAAGATTGCTAACATCATTGGTTGTGGTGCTCATCCCCTTCTTCTTATTTGGGCCTTCCCTTAGGGTCCAAACCTCTGGATTCCTTCTGGGTTACTCTGGTTGATAGATTCAATAAGAAGTTAGCTGGTTGGAAAGGTGCCCTTTTGAGTCAAGTCGGAAAAGTTCTGTTACTTAAGGCTTCTCTTCATAATCTTCCTGTCTATGCTCTCAATCTGTTCAAGATTCCAGCTAAGTTCACTGATATTATTGAAAAGATCCATAAACAGTTCCTCTGGTCAGGGGTGGAGGAGAAGAAGAGAATTTTGTTGGTGGCTTGGGAGAGAGTGTGTAGACCCAGGAAGCTCAAAGGCCTTGGCCTTAGAAGCATCAGAGTGTTTAATAAAGTGCTCCTAGCTAAGCAAGTTTGGAGAACTTTTGTGGACATTCAGGAGTGGAACTCTATTTGGTGTAGCAAATACTTGAGGGAGGTTAATTCCCTTTAAGATTTCCTCAATTCTCAGAACCTTCCCTCTAGCTCCTTTCTTTGGAACAACACCATTAAAGCTATAGACCTGGCTAGTAAAGAAGCTTTCTGGAAGGTGGGTGATGGGTAGAAAATTCAGTTCTGGGAAGATAAGTGCATTGGAAAGGAGTGTTTGTGTAATAATCCTATCTATAGTATCTAGATGGAGGACTGCAAGTCCAGGTTTGGTCGGTTGGTTGGGGATTATTGGAGGTTTGATCAGTGGGTTGAGATAGCTGCTATCAGTCTGACTCTTCAACCTCTGTAGGCTCTTCTTAATTCTATTAAGATCAATTCTCAAGGGAGGGAGGACACTCTAATCTGGAAGCTTTCATCCTCTGGCACCTACTCTGTTTCTTCTGCTGTTGCCTCTTGTTACTCTGGCATTGATTTCCATGATTGGGATAAGGTGTGGGTGAATAACCTTACTCCAAAAGTTAATTTGTTTGCCTGGATCCTTCTTCAGAATAAGCATCTTACTAATGATAATCCTCATAAGAGGGGGTTGTCCTTTCCTAACATGTGATATATGTGTTGTGTTGAGGCTGAGACCTCTTCTCATCTATTTCTTCTTTGTCCATTTGCTCATGCCATATGGTGTAGGATTCTTCGAATGTGGGATCTCAGCTGGGTTTTTCTTGGAACTATTGTGGATTTTTATAACCAATGGAAGGCCCCCTTAAAGAATTGGGCCCTAAATCTGCTCTAGAATTATATCTTTTCTCACCTTGCCTGGGGTTTATGGAAAGAACGCAATAACAGAATATTTAGAGATGTTGCTCTCTCGGAGGAAGTGGTGTTTGGTAAGATAACTAGAGTTGTGGGTGAAAACTTTAATTTTCTTAACAAGAAGTTGAATGGCAAAGGTAAGGTTAGTATGCATGAGTATGATTGTAGAATTGTGGAGGCTTGGAAGATCAATGTGGAAATTTTCAATATGTCTAAAAGCATTAAGGACCCTAGAGAGGGCATATGCTAGAGTCTTCCCCCCTTGGCTGGGTCAAAATAAATTTTGATGGCACAGCCAAGGGAAATCCTGGGCCTGCCAGGTGTGGTGGGGTGATAAGGGATGAAAATGGTGCTTTTATTGAGATTGTAGCAGTTCCTTTAGGCACTCAGACCAACCATGTGGTGGAAGCCTCGGGTGTTTTCCAGACATTGAAACTGGCTAGCCAATTAAAGTTTAAATACGTCTGGATTGAAGGTGACTTGAACAATATCATCCAATGCTTAAAGGGACGCCAGAAACCCTCATGGTCAATACAAAATTGGATTGATCTCTCTAAGGAAACAATTAATACCTTTGAAAAAAGTGTCATAAAGCATGTTTATTGTGAGATAAACACGGTGGCAGATTTCTTTGCCAACAAAGGTGTCAAGGCTCTGAGTAAGGTGATCTGGCAGGGGTAGGATGAGTTGGAGGCTAACGTCAAAGCTCTGATGACATATGATCATAACCACGGGTAGGTGCAGTTTCCCATTCTTTCGAAAGATGGCTAAGTGTCCTCCCCTGCAGTCTCAGGACTGTGTTTTAATTATTATTTTGAGTTGGCTGAGGGTTAATTATCTCATCCCCGGTTGCATGTGATTTACTTCGCATGCTTTCTAGGCATTTTAGTTGTTTGTTTCCATAGGGTTCTAGACTATTTCTTTCTTGCTGGTGGAACGATGGGTGGAGAAAGTTGCAGAGTGGAACCGATTAGCAGCGAGCAGTTGAAAAGCAATTCTAAGCTATGGAAGAAGCTGGAGAATGGTGGCATTACTGTTTACATTGAAAAGATCCATGGTTGGGACCCAAAGGTTACGAGGGTTTTTGAGAAATATTGGCATAATGGCAAGATTAACCTATTCCACAGACATGTTACTGTCAACGAACAGTTGATTGCTGAGGTTACTGGTCTATCTACAGAGGGCATTAAATTCTATAGGGATAGGAAGCAGTCTAATGAAGCTATTAGCAAGTTCCCCAAGTCGGAGGCAGAGAAGGAGTAATTACGTAGGACCTCTAGAAGCTACTTCGACACAGATAGTATTGTTTCGCATTAGAGGAGGGTTTTGAATGTGCTAATAGAATATGTCACTTTGGATGGGAATTATACTAGAGTCTTCGGGTATCACTTCGTCCTGCTAAATCATTTCAGGCACTAGATTAGGATTTCGTTTCCTTTTTATCTGGCTTCTTCTCTGAATATTACTCTAAAAAACCATAAACACAACCCTATTAGGTATCCTATCCTTCATGAAGGTTTGCTTTTCCTCATTTATGATCATTTTAAAGCTATGTCGACTTTGCCTCCCCAATTGCCTAAGGTCAGGGCTGATGACAAGGACAAGAGTAAACCTAGGGTTTCTTCTTTGAAAAAGGGTAAGAGAAAAATGTCGGAGGACCCCTCCTATGATGTTAATGATGAGGAACAACAGTCGGAGTCATTTTCTGAGTACTCCAGCTATCCTGCGATGGACAGAGAAGAGAGATCCCACTTCCCTATGGACCTCAAGGTAGGGGATCACTATTTTAAGGAGGAACGAGAATTTCCCACTGATGTGCTTGCTATTGCCCGCAATGGTGCGGTGGATAATTTTAGGCTCATGAGATGGGCATTTTTTGAAATCAAGGAAGTTAAGCTTAACCAAAGAGCCATGAGTAGCAAACTGGAGAAAGCCATAGAGGATAATAACAGAGGTAGTGGAAGTGGTCGGGCTACTGGGTTGTGGATGAAAGAGGAGAAGAAGTATATGGTGGAATGCCTCAAGAAAATGGTGGAGGAATTATAAGATTTTAAAGGAAATCATGATGGTAAGTAGGTGGATATGAAGGAACAGTTGAGGAACATTAAAATTTTGCTCCACAAAGTGCTAATCATGAGCCATAAAATTTTAAAATCAACTATATAGACCATGGACACCATGGTGGAAAATCTGGAAAAAGCCCATCAAGTTAAAACTGCTATTTTTCTTGACTTGGAAAATGAGGAAGGGCAGCCAGATAGTGGGGGACCGAGCAATAAGACTAGACCTAATTTGAAAAGAAAGGTTGACCAAGCATTGGTCAACATCCAGGAGATCAAGAAGTCTGTGCTCAACATGAACAATCTAAAGCGGCAGAGACTCTTCAAAACCTGGCCTAGTGGCTAGTTGTTTTGTGGTTTTCTATTGGTTTTTTGTCTGTTCTGCCCAAGTTTTCTTCTGCGTATCTCTTTGTGGGTAGTGTCCTATTTTTTGTCTGTGCTCTGTTAATTTTCTATCTTAGGCTTTCTTACTGTTAAAGGTTTCGGGTTTCCTCTAAAACTTGTTTGTTCCATAGTAAAAAACAATCTATTATTAACAACCTAAATTATGTATTTTTGAATAAACACACAAAATTTATAAAATTAAACAAAATTCCATCTATATGAAGGTTGATGAAAATAAATAGTAGAAAACCCATATACTTTATAATGTCATGTATGGTTCTCTAAGATGAAGAATACCATGTAGGAGAAAGAAGTTGGATAAACTACTACAATAGGAGTAGTGTATATAGAATCTAAAACAATAACATAATGAAAAAGAAACTAAACACCCCATGCACAATATTTCACCTTAAGAAAATCCTTTCAAGTAAAAACTCAACATATTAACCTTCTTCACTATTACATAAAAAATAAACTATTTAGAATATGATAGTAAAACTCTTACTCAACTCTTATACATTTGAAAATATTAATAGACACATTTAAAGTAGTTTTACAATATTTATGATGCTTTAAAATAATGGGTGAAAATGGAAAACCCATGCTTACACCTAAAAAAATTGGTTGTATTTTCCAATTACTAGTCTCCATAGCCTTAACTAACTACAAAACATGAAAAGTATATCACATATAGAATTGGTTCTCTAAAATTAAAACACCAAGATCTAAAATATCAATGTGATTATATAATGGTCACCAAAGAATGATCTTTGATGAAGTTAATTATCAAATTGTTTATTATCTTAGATACAATCTTAAAAACCATTAAGGTTGGAAACCTAGAATGCAAAAAAGAGGTAATACAAGAGTCTATTGAAACCACACAATAATACCAAATATTTTAAATGAAACCATATTGAATCCTTTCATCATTCTTGGAAAGAAAAGGAGAAATCACAAACTAAAGTTCTAAATCTAGGAGTCTTGTGTATTGTATTTATACCTCAATGATTATAGTAAGAGAATAATTAGAATGTTTACGGTAGGAAATGATATATGCAAGAACTTAATAGAGTTGAGAATTCATCATACAGAGTCTAAACATTCATTGTAAGCATCATAACTATATATTTCTCTATATATATCAAACTCATATATTACAATATCAGATATATTGTCTCTTTTTTTCTCTTTCTCTTGATTATCTTCTCTCTACTTTCTTACTTTTATTTTTAGTTTAATATATATATGAATACAATGGAGATGTGTCCTTTATAATAGACATATTTTCCTACTAGGTCTAGTCGACCTTATGCTCTGCATCCCTTTTGTAGCTATGTGCAATGGATTCTAGATGCTACTATTTGTGTTCTCTTTCTGTTTCCAACAATCATTATGTTTATTGATGGGCCAAAACTGAGGTGGAATATAAAATAGATTTAATGTTTAATAAATAAAATTTTAGTTTGGTATATGTGTCAATTTGAGGGCGTAAACTTACAAAAGGTGTTGTGGCTATATGTGCAAGGGCTACATGTAGTGAGGTGAGTGTGGATGAAATCCAACTATTCTAATAAAAAAACTATTATTTAAAACTAGTACATAAATTATACAATTTTGCTATAGGAACTATGGAGGTTGCTAGAACTGCACATTATAGAAACTATGTAGGCTGCTAGAACTATATACTATAGGAATTATGTAGGTTACTAAAACTGCACACTATAAGAATTATAATTTTATTTCAAACAAACTAAAAAATAAAATAATTAAAATAGATGGTTACAAACTATCTTATATACAAAGTAATGGATAATTACATAAACAAATTTTATGAGCTATTATAATTGTTCTAAATAAAATCAATTCAACAATTTGTTGTTTATAAATTACAATCCATACTAATTATACATAATGAAGCTAAAAAAAGAACAACCAAAATCAATAATAAAAAAACAAAAAATAATATCACCAATGCTTCAAGAGAGGGTCCTCTCAATCTGTGAGGTGATTGAAATATTGCTACAAAATACTCATCACATCATGAATTGCATATATTTATTTTTGTTTATGAAAATACATATCCATTCTCCAATTTAATGCACTATTTTCTAGCATTCCTTTTGACTATTTCATATGCCTCATTTTATAGATGTGTTTTAGCCAACAAACTCAAAATAGATGAGTTTGTTTACCATGAAATAACTATTTTTTGGCTTGCAGTTATTGTTTGTCATGATATGGAACCAAAACGCTAGAGGTTATAACAACAAAATTAATATAGAAGGTTTTTTTTTGGCTTATGGCCATCCCATGTCCTATGAGTACAAAATAAATCACCATATGTTGTAACAAAATAATTGATATCCAACTTTAACAAATAATTACTTAAAAAATATTTATTACCTGGAATTATATGGTTTACAAGTGCAGTTATAGGCTACAAGAAGCTTATTTTTATCTCCATTCTTCATCTTCATTAGCATGCTATGAGATTTATTTAAATTCAAGGCTAAAAATGATTTTTTTAGTAAATACAACAATTAATTTTCATATTTTACCTCAAAACTATATTGAATGTCCTCTATTTATATTTAAGCATATGCGACATAAAGGTGGTTAAAAAGATATGATATAATATAAAAATGGAGTGAAAAGGTGGGTATTAAGGTATATACAAATGGCTAGGATATGGGATAAAATGGAATTTAAATTCATCTCATCATTTATGCTAATTGAAAGATGTCAGTTTTGACTTTCTTTCCAGGCATTTGAGCTCTTGATGCTAGAGGTAATCTTTAGTCACGATTTGATCTAAAAATAGGTCAAAACCTATTGGGTTATTAGGTTCATGGTGTTCTATGTTTGATGGTGCATTTCAAGGGGTTAGGAAATGGAAGTCATCATAATTTTATGTGGTTCAAAGTATAGAAGGATGTTATAATGTTAGAGGGATGGCTAAATTGATCTAGAGCATCTTGGGAAGTGTTGAAGACAAGCACCAAACCTATGAAATGAGTGGAATCTTATCAATGACAAATTCACCACTTTCCCCATATGGGGAATTCATCATCTATAATGGTGAATGCTCCTGATTATGGTGAATACACCATATACTATAGATGAATGCTAAAATAGCATAGTGAATTCATAATTGCCTCATAGTGAAACCAATGTTTTAGGAGTCATCCCTAATCTCAGTGAAGAGAGAATCACCTCGGCCTATTCAATAAACCCTTGGCGAGGTCTATTGGGCCTCATAATTGCTCTTGAAAGTGGAGAAGGAGTCTAGTTGAGTAGATAAAATGAGGGAAAACATAAACAATATGCAAATTTTGAAGGGTGTTCATTGTTTACTTTTCCTAGATTTATTGTTTGATCTTCCATTTTTTGTAGATGGTATTTTAGAGGAATACCATATATTGTTACAACATGAATGGAGAAGAGTTGGCTCTCATTTTTTATGGTGGTTTTAGTCCATCTTATAATTGTAACAAGCGTAGTTGCAAGTTTCTCATGGTGAGAGAGGTATTGTAGGTGTTTTAAGGGTTTCTTATTGATGTTGGAGCTTATTATCACTTTGGTGGAAATGTAAACATCTATAAGAATTGTTCATAGTAACTTGAGGAGTTATTGGGCCTACACTTCTTAGATTTTAACCAATTTTGGTTTCTCGAAGGTAAACCTTGTGTTATTGTCATTTCCATATTATGTTTCTTGGTATGTGCTATAGTATTTTTGAAGTTCCATGTTATTGCTATTGTTATGCACCTAGTATGATTTGATGTTAGCCATAAAGGTGATTATTATGGTTTAGTTGAAGGATGTTAAGATATGTAATTTGTTGTTCTTAAACTTGTGTGTGGAGCATCCTCCAAATTTATAGTCACAATTTTTGATGGTCAAGTTTTATCATATCATCTTATAATGTTGGTATTTAGGATGAGTTATCATCTAGACTCAAACTTTTGATATGCTACACTATCAACTACTGGCAAGGATATTAATAAACACAATATAAAATTTAATAAAGATGTCATTATTTTATTTTATTTTTATTTTTATTTTTTTATCAATATTACATGCCATTCTTATAAAAGGATAAGAATGACTTAAAGGTAAGGGAACATCCATCAACAAGTCCCATTACATTTTCTTATTAGAGCAAGTGTAGAGCTTGATCTAGCTAATGTCAACTTTTTTATTCTTATATTCATAATAATAAGAGTTAAATATTATTTTGAACAAGACTATTTTATTGAAGGCAAGTACACCAAAAAATATAACCTAAATAAAGACCAAATTATGTAAGCTTATATGCAATACAACTATATAAGTGAATCATGATCTACAATTATAGAGAAGAAAAGTACACACCCTTACATTTTGTCCCTCTCATGTCATGTCAATGACTTTTATGCACATTTCTAACAAACTTATGCACCTTTTGACACACTCACTAACCTAAGACCCAATCCAACACTTTAATAAGACACATCTCTTAGTTCAAAAATAACCTAATACAGTTTCCATTATCTTGCCTAACTAGACCAAATCACATTTGTGATTCTATCCATTGGACAAGATCATGAGCATGTTTATGCCCCTGTTTCCCAAATTTCATTTTTTTGCATTTTAAGGTTGACAATCTTAGGCATAACGGTTATCTATTAGTGTGTATGCCAAAAGTTTGAATTATGTGTCTACAGTATGTATTTAAAGGAATCACCCTAAGTTATTTCAATTCATTCAAAAAAAATGTTCAATAAATAGGACAATAATTTTGGACATCTATCACTAACACTTGGGTGTTCCAATTAATGACTACTATGCTTACATTAACATCCAACTCCGCTATCATTCTTTATTCATAATACTGACTTATTCTTAGGGTTTGACTAAGGTGCAAGGAAGTCTTGGACTTCAATCCTTGCAATAGCAAACTCCATGATAATTCATGATACCGCTACTATTTTCCTTACCTAAAATATCATTCTATAAACAAATTTTGTTGGTGCCAAAGATCTAATTATACACAAGCCATAATCACAAAAATCTAGAAGAAATTGTACTCTTAAACATAATTATTGTTGTCTTAAACACTCAATTTATTTGATTTCAATTATATTTGCTCTTTGATCCAAAATCTAATTCAAGATGTTAAAAATTATTCTCTTATCTAATAACATATTAATAAAAATTTACATTAAAACAATTTCAAAATATACAACCTTAATCCATTTCATTTTTATTTTAAACTTACATTTATTCATAATCTTTCATTAACTCACATACTCAACTTTTATATCTAAAATAGTAGATAATTGACTTATCATTTCTTTAAAAAGATTGAGTTTAGAGGGTCATTTCTTATGCACTTAAGTAATTCAAATATAGAAAACATTATTTCGTACATTTCATTGACATTCGTAAGACTAAGAAGATAATTTTTGAAAGAAACATCCTCCATAAAGAAACAACTCTATCTTCAAATGATTCTCACAAGTAAGCAGAAAATGAATAATGGAGGTTAATAAGCTCGTTGAGTGTTAAAATATGCGCCATGAAACACCTCTTACATCCTCCATAAAGAAACAACTCTATCTTCAAATGATTCTCACAAGCAGAAAATGAATAATGGAGGTTAATAAGCTCGTTGAGGGTTAAAATATGCGCCATGAAACACCTCTTATCGTTTTAATTGCATCACCATGCATTTTTGTTCACGAGCAGACAGCTAGCGAAGTGCAGACATAAACATGGGCAGTCTGGTTGGCTCCTTCCCTCTTTCGATTGTATACAGTAACTCTAAACATGAACTTCCAACATCTGCATTCAAATTACTCTCCTGTAACGTGTCCCCCATCTTCAGTAATACTCGGAAAATAGAATTATCCCATGACAGAAATCAATGGCAAAGAATCACAAACAGAGCCCACGACAAAGATAGGATGGAGGAATCTATGGATATATTTATGGAGGAGGATGGAAGCGTCAAAGACATGGATGGCTACTTATATGCCCTATCTTTGGAATACGATTCCGTCTGGGACACGAAGCCTGCATGGTAGCTAACTATTCCTTAGTTTAACACAATTTTCTTTTTCCTCTAAAAAAGTTCTGCCCTTTTCGGGCGAGTCAAAAAATAGTTCCCATTTAAGTTAAGTTTATTTATCCGTCGAATACAAATTGAGCAAACAACCGGTCTTCATAAAATTTTTGGTACTCCTAAAATGCACATTTAACTGTATGTATTAATTAATTGAAAATCAGAAGCATAGACGTTTCCGTCCTCTGTCAATGGTAAAATTGACGACCCCCATCCAAAGTCTCAGCTTTTGTGGCATAATTTTTATTTGTATTTAAGGTCTTACTGAAGTACAGTTAACAGATTTCTAAATTGTGCATTTGACTTGTATATTGGACACGAAGTTAGTCAAACTTATTTTATAGTTAAGTTAAAATATCAGGATAAAAATTCACAATTTAATCGTCTTTTTGGGGTTTTTTTTCTGTATTTTATTGAGGAAGTAGTCCTCTTCAACCATACTCATGAAGTATCCTTGTTGGTTAACAAATTCAATCAAAAGGACACCGTTGGAAGTGGGTCCTTGCTTTTATGAGAAGCCAAAATGAGGCCATCATGTTGATAAATCATAAATACAAAGTTAGAAATGCTCAGGTGCCAAATTTGTTGATTATCATTATATTTTGCATCTAAAAGGCATTGGAGAAATAGGTGCATGCATTATGTTCATGACTGATATTAATGCCCTAGAAAATATTGTTCAACTGCAGAAGAGAAGCTTCGAACTTAGGAGTGTATATTTGGGTATTCATGTTTGCGTTAATTCTGATTGCGATTCTCACATTCTTGTCTTACATATGTATAATGATTTCATACAAGTGCTTAGACCAACATTTTTATTGCTGCAAATAATTTTTAGGTTTGTATATGCTGATACAGTAACAATGTCATTCCTAGCTGGTAATGGCATAGTGTGATGTTTAAATCGTGGTGTTGAGGTTCTTGCCACCAAAGTTCAAATCCCTACTGGGGTGTTATTGTTGAGTGTTAGTGTTAGAAATAAAGTCCTCCATCTGTGGCCTCACTGGTTCACAGCTCCAGTCAAAAGCATTTACCCCCAAATTAAAAACAAAAACAATGACAGTCCTAAAGAAGCATCTTCCTGGTTTAGAAACTTGGTTTAGTTTGCACAGAGTGGTGCTCTTAAAATTCCTAAATATGAAATATTTTCACTTAGATACATGCTATTTTGCATTTATTCATTTTATATTATACTTACATTTCAAAATTTGTTCTTGCTGTTTTGATAAATATCAACTTTTTTGTTAGGGTCCAATGTAGTTTATCTAATCATTTTCTATCTATTTTGATGTTTTGAAGATTGTAAGCAGTCTATACCAGAGTTACGGAACTCACCTAGATTCGCCCAAACCTGGTGGGTTACCCTAGCCAAGGCCAGTAGACTTGGGACCTGGGTATCAGGCAAATCTGGTCAGACTCACCGAACTTGGTGAGGCCCATCATGCAGACTCGGCTGGAACTGTCTATTGATTGCAATTTAAAAAATAAAACAAAACCCTAACCTTTGCTTCAATGGTGCATTACAGTGTGCATAAACACTTTTTTAACATTTCTAGTCAGCTTGTTCAATGGCGAATGACTGTCTATTGACTTGTAGATTTTGAATTTTGTAACATGGAGAATCCACACACACTACTAAATATAAGAAATATTATATCATACTTCTGTAATGTGATAGCATTTGTAGAATACACAAGATAAGTTGGGGTAATGTGGATAAAGGTAGGCTATAATATGTTGTCTTAAATACACAAAAATTGAAACTAATATATGTGTGGCATCTGAATTCTTTGAGTTTGGTTAAAAGCAATAAAATTATGAAAAATGACATGCTCCATAAAAGCTTCTGTGGTCTCAAAGGTCTTTATTTGGGCTTAGTGGCAGGGGCTTTTTTCCTTCACCCCGCCCTGTGAAATATTTTAGCTATAAGATACATAAAATTCTATTTATTCTTTTGATAACCATGCCAGTCTACAAAACAAATCACTGACATAACTCACTAGATACCCTAGTATTCAGAATGGATCCTAGGATGAAGCTAGATGCTGATTGGATTCCAGACTACTTGCTGATAGAAATTCAATTCAACACTTAGATTGAAAAGGGGACATTACAAGTCCTACCATCCTGAGATTGCTAGTCCAAAAGCAAGACAAGGCTAGGTGATTGAGGATATTAGCCCACCCCTAAGCAGCATCCTCCTTCTAGTGATGGAAGACCTATTGCCATACCTAGTGGTGATGCATCATGCCTCTCCACACTCTATACTGGCATGCACAGCTCACGTTCCCCCTTGTCATTGGAGTATACCTTGATCAAATGCACTTGCCCCTTTCCCAAGCACCTATGTGTCGGGTCCCAAGGCTCTTTAATATTTTATGGTCAAAGCATAACTATTTCCTCCACATCTCATTGTGGGTCATGTTGCCAGACTCTTAAAGGGGTGTCTCGCCTCTTGATGACTTGTGGGTTGAGAGGGTGCAACCCCCAATTCCTGTGGAAAAAACTTGTGTTGGGTCCTCTATTGCTGTTGTGGTCCTCCTATACCCACACCTCCAATGGTAGACTCTTGAAAGGATCAGCTAGGTGAAGTAGTCTCCCATGTCAACAATTTGAAGGAAGGAGAGATAAGGCATTTAGATGTTTCTGTTGTCAAGGCCCTTTGAATGGTTGCTTGTAAGGAATTTGGGCCAAGGGCCTTAGGTAGACCTTTGAGGGGCTCTCTCAACCCTTCCATGAAAAGGAACACTAGGCACCTCTCTAATACATTAGTTACCATCATTGCTATCCTTTGAAATTTAGCCACGCACTCGTGCATTGAGCCTTGGTGACATAGTTGTGCGAGCTCCTAAAATTTCTCTTCAAGGTCTTGCCTCTCAAATCTATTTGCTAATCTCTTGCAAAATTACTTATAGATGATATTGCTGTGCCCTTGAGTCACTAGGCTTGATACGAACATTTGTGCGGAACTGGAACCCCTTCAAGGTGAAGGATTGCAAATTTGATTGCTTCTTCCTCATACATTAGGCTCAATGAAAAGTACCTTTCTTAGTTTTTGAATCCACGCCCTAATTGGGGTTTTGCTAGATCTATTGAATGAGGGGACAGTGAGCTGTTCCAACCTATTCTTAAGTCTTTATAAGGTCTATTTGGAGGGGTATTACTTGCATGTTTAGTTTTGATTTTTGTCTTCAATGTACAAAAAATTATGGAAGTAAAAGGTGCTTGAAATTTTGCACTCTTTGCCCCATATTCTATATGTAGTGCATTCAAATCTTCTTCCTACTGTCTGTCCATGTCTTCACCTGTGTCACTGCTTCTTTCTACAAAAATATGACCTTAGTTAGATCTGTACCAATAGCTTACTTTGCTAGGATGTTCTAATTCATGGCTGCAGATAAGATGCTCTTTGTGTACCATTCCTCAGAGTTGTAGCAGCCTGATAGGCCTCCTTACCTCATTGGTTTTGAGTGAGCAGCTCAATGAGCTGTTGCTGCCCATTTTTTAGAACCATTTTAACGTTTCTCAAAGATCTCATCACTTCAAAAAATTCTCTCTTTATCCTCACTTGACATCTTTTGCTTCTTCTGTTCCCTGTGTTGATACCTTGTTTCCCTATCACTTACTGACATGCAGTGCAAAAGTTTAATTTTTTGTTTTGTTTTTAATAATATTATTATTTATATATATATATATTGGCAAGATTACAGCTTTGATACCATTGAAATATTAACTAAAAGATACAGAAAATAATGCAGGAAAAGCTAATAACAATTTTCTTATTTATTCTTTTGATAATTGTGACACAAAAAAAATCATCAACATAACTCACTAAACATCCTAGTATTCAGAATGGACCCTAGGATGAAGCTAGATGCTGATTGGATTCCAGATGCCCAAATTCAGTCCCGTTGTTACCTGGTGATAATGGTTGCTGGTGAGGGTTTCCATCCTTCTTGATATACTGTAGATAACACTTGGAACTTCCTTTCCTACATCCTGCTAACAACTACTGCTGCTGAAAAACTGAAATGGTAATGGCCGCTGGAGGGTTACATCCCCAGAACCTGCTGATAGTACCTGTGGGTTTTTGTCCCAGGCACTGAAGAACTCTGCTGTTGCATGCTTCACAAAAGATAGTTTGTTTTTTATGATTTCCTTAAGATGTTTTTCTATTATTCCTAACGCTGCATATAGTATGCTCAGCCTAGGTGATCCACCAACCCTGGGATTTAATCCCACGTTTATTGTTAATTAATTAACCCATCACTCCCAAGATTTTAGGGACATAATTGACAGCATAACTCATAAGTTATCTGCATATAATTGAAAATAACTCCTTAATTTGTTGAGATAATTGACAACTAATTGAAACTAACTCTCTTTATTCTTGTAGAAGGCTTAAGAGTTAAGATGGAAGACTTAGTTTTAATTGGTCTTAACTGCCAAGAGGACCATTATTTCCGAACTATTTATTGACAAAAATTCCATTCAGTGCTCAGGTTGAAAAGGGGACATTACACTCTATATGGCAATGCCCTTGGACCCTATGAGGGGCACTGCCCCTTAATCCCGTTGGGGGTGCTGCCCCCAAACCATTGCAAGGGTTCCACTCCTCAACCACATTGGGGGCTGCCACCCCTAGACCCCTGCTTTAATTTTCAAAAGCAAAATTAAATATCATTTTGGGCCACGCTAGATGGGAAAACAACTTTTTTTTTTCAATTTTCTCTATTTCTCTCCAATTAAATCCCAAGTAATTTAATTAAATTTATAGGTTTGGTTTGGTGAGTCAATCTTGATCATGAGTTATGCTCCTATGGTTGTAGTAGCATTGCAAACTTGTCTAAGATACAAGTGTAGGACCCAGCATAGAGCTAGTGATGCTGGGCTGACTGATACAAGCTTCTCTCTACCATAGTACACCTAAAACACTTAAGAATATTTATATATTTAAAAATGTTGTTTCTTTCAACTCAAGTCCACTTTTGTACTCATTTGATTGATCTATATTTACATATGTGATCAAAGTAGTTTCTAATTGTGAAGGAGGAGATTCACTACTCCCCAACCCCAAGACAAACAGGGTCTAAAGGGAGTGAATTGCCCTCGGTCACCTCAATGACAAAGGCTAAAAGATAGGCCAACAAACAAAGAACAAACTAATTTATGTTTTTTTTGGGGGGTTTTAGGAATGGAGGATTTCTAAAGTTGGGTGAACAAACCACAAAGGTCTCGAACTGCCGACCAATTGGCTCTCGGCTAGAGGACATCAACGTGGGACACAGACGACACGACGTGTTGTTGTCTCAGGGACGTGTTGGCGTCTTGTACGAACAGAGAGTTGAGTTGACAATCCGAAACTCACAAGGCGTGCTAACAACCAGAGAACCTTAATCCGACAGTTTAAATAAAAATGATAGAGTGCTAAGAATGCGTGAAATAGATAAACTAGCTACAACAAGAAGAATACTATAACTTGAAAGATAGATTGATTATGAACGAAATGACAAGCAAGTGTAGTAGAAATCCAACTTATAGTTGGTCCAGTCTCTCACAAGCACCACGCGAATGAATTACCTACACACACAGGGACGAAAAAATGTTGGGGTTGTGTTTTGGAGTTTGCCTCAATCAAACCCCGCTTTGGTGTTTCCACCTCCACAGACAACCAATAGGCCACAATAGAGAGAAAATGATAAAGAAAAGTAGACAATATGTATTGAAAGCAAAGACAATCTAGATGTTATCTATAATATTGATAATGCAATGGAATGACAACAATAAAGCACTACCCTCCCTTTAGCAAGCTTGAGAAGCTGAAAGGAAGGATGGTAGCCTTGAGAGTGCAAGATAGACATGCAAGAACGTAGTGCCAATAACTTGAAACCTACAAGAAAGTGATGTAGAAAGAATGGAGAGAGCGAAGTGAAGTTGCAAGAATGAGGTTAGAATGTGATGGATCGAGAGAGATCGAATGGAATGAAGAAGCAAGTTCAAAATGAGGCTTTGGAGGCAAAAGGAACGTTCTTAGACAGGTCTGTAGTCACAGGAGATGTTACAACTCACGGATGCCACGAAATGTAACGCCTCAGTGTGCATTGACCTGGGAATCTATTAGGGATGCCTGTGCAGCGCAAAAGCATCCTAGTTAAAATTCCCTCCACCGACGGAAAACACCAAAGCATGGATAAGTCAAAGGGTTTAAGGTGGCAAGTTTTTGCATTATCAATGTTATAAGGCTAAAGTAAGGGTATATTGTGGGAAATTGCACTAGGGTGCAATTTTACACCTCAACATTTTGTGCCCACATTAGCGAGCATATGTGTCAGAGCATATGTGAGCTAAACTAGAAAGAGATTGAAGAGAATATATCGAAAAGGAGAGGAAGCCACCCTTCGATCCGGCATACCTTAATGTGAAAGGGGACTTTACTAGAATGCAAAGAAGACATGGATCTTCGATCCTGCAAAGCTATTTGCAATCCCACCACAAACATCTTAGGCGAAAAAGGAAAAAATAATAGACACAATCTAATCAGATATAAGACAGTGTTGATAGGTATGGCTAGCATGGCTAGAGTCCATACATCAAGCATGTAGGCTTGTGGCTGCTACAAACTGTGTTCTAGGATAGACAGAAAAGATAGGTCTAGTCAGGTTGTCCCCAAGCTAGATGCCAAGATATAAGATATCCAAACATCAAGACACAGGATATCAAATATCAGATATAAGACACAAGCATAAGACACCAAGCATCAAGGAATCCTTTTGAAAGAAATTCTCAGAGAGGGGTTCTTTCATCAGGGAAGACATCAAGACATCAAGGAACCTTTTTGAAAGAACACTCCTTTTGAAAGACATGGAATTTTCCACAAGTGATTCTGTCATCAAGGAATCCTTTTGAAATATCTTTCATCAAGGAATCCTTTTAAAAGAATACTCCTTGTTGAATATGAAGTTTTCAGCAAGGGATCTTTTTGAAAGAAATTTCATCAAGGAATCCTTTTGAAAGAATACTCCTTGTTGAAAATTAAGCAGATATGAGAACCCCCCTTAGAATGATGTGTGTTGCACAGAGGAGCACATGCCATTCTAAGGAGAGAAAAGAAAGACGAGAGATGTCGTGGCACGAGATACATACCGAGATGTATTCATGGAATGTTGTCACACACGTGAGGGACAACACATTGAAACCACAACATCACAAAGAAGACAAGTAGAGATGAAGAAATCAAGAGATAGGGGAATCTGATAATTTGGGGTCAGAACTGCTCATATATATATATATGAATTGTCATCTATCCCCAAATGTATCAAAACATGAAGAAGAGCACTCAAAGACAAATGAAAATTAAAAATCAGGTCAGCATGGAAGAAGGCCTAAATGCCCCCAACGCTTTGCATCGTCCTCGACGTGAAAAAGAAAGATTACGACACAGAGAAGAATGATGAGACAAATGGAAGAAGGTTATGATAGATTCTTGTGCCTATATCCAAGAACCTACAAGGGTAGCAAGGGTCCTCCATGCAAGAGCACAAAACACATACAAACAAGTACGGGGGAACACAAACAAACACACAAATCTAATCTACAGATGTAGAAGAGGTACCATCCTAATCCGAGTCCACCAATAGGTCATCCTGCTCCCAATCTAGATCATTATAGGGGGAGGGAGGATGAGCTTGAAGGGGAGGGATAGCAAGGGATGTACCAATCAATGCAATCCATATCAATAATGTTGTAGATTTCTGGATTTGATTGTGTGCCAATTTTTGAGTCAACGTTTTGGATCACACACTGTGATCCATCATCAAGACAAAGAGCTCAAGGAGATGTAGAATTAGTTTGTTGCAGACCTAGTAAGCTTAAAAAAGGAGAGATGGGGTGGAAGGGGGGTGAGGGGAAGGGCACACCACACGAGGAACCAATGAAAAAGAAAAACAAAACATAAAGAGAAAGGGGCAGAAAAACTTATAGAATTAGTTTGTTGCAGACCTAGTAAGCTTAAAAAAGGAGAAATGGGGTGGAAGGAGGGTGAGGGGGAGGGCACACCACATGAGGAACCAATGAAAAAGAAAAACAAAACATTAAGAGAAAGGGAAATGGGAAATGGGAAACAATCCCCTTGTGGGATTCTACAAGGAGGGTCTCATACAACAAATCAGTGTGCTGTGTGGTGGTGACTTAAACAACTACGTTTAACTTTAAATGGAAAAGGCCCATAAACCTTCTATAGTGTTATTTATTTTCCCTTTAAAAAATACATTTCAAAGTATTAGCATTCTACATATTAGTTCAATGATAATGATATCATAGGAAATAATGACGTTAGGACTGAAAGGAAAACAGATAGTCTAATAGAGAGAAGCTATGTTGAACTAGTTACATAATCCAAACTATTGAAAACACACATGAACACAAGATATAACCTGGGAAACCCCTTCATGATAAAACCCAACAACACACACAGCATCACTCAACATATTAATCAACAAGAAGATAATTACGATTTAGAGAGAATTTCACTTGTGCTTGAATGTATTCTCAATCTTGTGTCTGATCCAACAACATGCACCTTCAAAAAGCTTCACTCTAGGCACTCAAACAAGGTACATGCTGTTGAATTCATCGTGGGGTTAAGAGCAACTCATAGAATGCATTGAGAATATGTTCTTTGTTGGTGCACATTGTTTCTGATTAAAAGGGGTAAAGCAGGTTTTGAAGGGCCCTAAAACCTTTAAACAACCAGCAAAATGTCTGCTAAACATAATTTGACCTACAAGAGAATTGCAACACAACTGTAACAACGGACCAAAACACAAAACAAAGAGACAGAGCAAAGTACAAATATGCAAAAGATTAACATCTATGTAGAATTTTAGCGGCCTCCAGTTCTTTATAAAAGCTCTCGTGCAAGTCAATAAACTCTTGTGGCTCCTTCTCCTTTGCACGGGTTTTCTTCTTACTGCTTCTTGTTCTTGAAGTTGGACCAGCTATATTCCCCTTACTATCCATCTGAGTAGTAGGGATTCCAGAGTCCTTGGTCCAATTCATCAATTTATCATTCAAAATCTTGAGACCCATAGCACAGTTTTTTGTTGTACATTTACTAATCTCAATGACCTTATTGAGGTTGTCTTGATGATTTTTATGTCATTTTCCTAGGCAACCATTGTAGTGGTATGATTGTCTTTAACCTACTAGAGCTCTTCCTCAATACCAACAATTTTCGCTTTTTGATTGGCACTTTCTGAAACTAGTTTGCTGACCATAGGTTCTGCATCCTATATTTGAAAGATTTTTACTTCCTCCACTAAAGGTACCCGGATTTCCCTTTTAAGCTTCTTGTCCATAATAGAAAGCTTAATATTAAGTCTATTAATCTCAATAAAAAACTATCTAGTTAGGTTGTGCTGCATATCAGAGGTGCCTTGAAGAGTTCCCAATTTTTGTATAATAGTATTAACCACTTTAGCAATGTCCTAAAGGGATTTAGGATTGTTGAGGGGCAAAGTAGAATCCTTGGGAAGGGTGGGCATGGGTCTTGAAAACAAGGGAAGGTACCACCAACTATAGGTTTCTTGCATACATCCATCTTGTGATCTCCACCTTTCTTTGGAGTCTCCTGGACACTACCACAACCCATCTTCTCAATTCCCTTTTTCATAGTAAAAACATTACCACTTAAGGCCTAGGGATTTTGCCTAGGGGAACCCATTGTTTTTTGTTTATTTTCCCTTACAAGCCCAGATCCTTTACCATAACCCTCCACATCCCTTCTCTCTTGAAATCCAAAATCTTGTTCATGGAAAGGAAAACATCAATCTCTGAATCCAACTCACCCTCACCCTCACTATCCTCCCAATACTCTTCTAGGGCTATAGGGTTGTCACTAGGTGGTCTAGAACTAGAGTTAATGGAATCCTTCACCCTTTTCCCTTTGTTATTTATTCTCTTGTGAACATGACAGGGGATTATTGGGTTCCTTAGTCTAACAAAATTAACAATAAGTATGACCAACCCTTGGTGCAGGGGAATCATCCCTAGAGCCCTTTTACACTCATTAATGGAGTTTTCCAAAGAAGAGAGCAGATAAAAGGGGAAAGAGACCAATTATAATGGAAGTGGTTAAGCAAGACAAAGTGTTATGAGTAGAGGGACTTAAATCTCCCCTCTAATGTGACATACCTCATTAAACACAGTGTCACCTCATCCCAAGGAGGTTTCAAGGAACTTCTTGCCTGCCTAGAGTGAAGCTTTTTGAAGGTGCATGTTGTTGGATCAGACACAAGATTGAGAATACATTCAAGCAAAAGTGAAATTCTCTCTATATTGTAATTATCTTCTTGTTGATTAATATGTTGAGTGGTGCTGTGTGTGTTGTTGGGTTTTATCATGAAGGGGTTTCCTGGGTTATATCTTGTGTTCATGTGTGTTTTCAATAGTTTGGATTAAGTAACTAGTTCAACATAGCTTCTCTCTATTAGACTATCTATTTTCCTTTCAGTCCTAACGTCATTATTTCCTATGATATCATTATCATTGAACTAATATGTAGAATGCTAATACTTTGAAATGTATTTTTAAAAGGAAAAGAAATAACGCTATAGAAGGTCTATGGGCCTTTTCCATTTAAAGTTAAAAGTAGTTGTTTAAGTCACCACCACACAGCACACTGATTTGTTGTATGAGACCCTCCTTGTAGAATCCCACAAGGGGATTGTTTCCTATTTCCCTTATATTTTGTTAAATTTTGTACTCCTGGGTTTTAATTTCACATTGAAGTGCAGTAGTACTCTTGAACTTGCCAATCCACCTACAGCTGGAGAACATGCTAACATGATAGCTATTGTGCCTTAAGTTGGGTTATAACATACTGCGCTTACTTATCCTTGGTTTACTATGACAAATCTCTCTTTTTGTTTAATCGTGCTATTATATTGTATTTGATAACTATTTTCTTAGGAATTCAGTTTATTGCAGTACATCTAATCTTTGAACTATTATTTTTATTTGAAGGTGCCAGCCATGGACAATTGGTCTTACAGGAGTTCTAGCTGTTAGTGCCAGTTGGATCATTTTTGAATCAGTAATATTGACCACAGTTGTTGCATCTTTGGTTGGTGCTTGGTGGTACATCTTTTTATACTCATATCCACAGGTATGTTTTGTGTTTGTGTTATAAATCTGCCTTGAATGATATTTGTATAGAAATAAGAAGTGAATTTACCCATGTAATGAATATCATAATCCTCATTAAAAGAAAGTAAAATAACTTTTGTTTTTTAGGTTTTATTAATATTTTGGAGCTTATATTCAAATAGTTTACTCCACACATTAGGAACTCTGTATAAGCTTGACATGTTTTATGGATTTAAGTTTTTAACCATTGAGATTGTTTGGGAAATGCAAATTCATAAAAAATTTGATGCTTAGATTAGCCAATTTTAGGTTACTCTGTTCCTATCTTGCTTTGCTGATTTCACGCTAGAGTACAATTTAAAGACATGCATTTTAGTAGTAATATTTTATATTCTTCCTAAGGGAGGGAAAATCCTGAAAAGATATACCAGAAATCTTTTAGGGATAGTATTACAGTTTTTTTCATGAAGTTTTGAGTTCTTAGGTGCCATATAAATATTATTGCAAAATAATAAATATTGCAAACAGTTCATTGTGATCATCTATTGTTTCATTTTATTTTTCATAAAACTTTTGTATACGGTGAATGGTTCAGGTTATATTCATCACACTGAATTATGTTTGAGTAGCTTAATTTGAAATATTTCTTTTAATCTGAAAAATTTTGGTCATTCACTCATAGACAGTTGGACAAGAGATTCCATATGCTTTGATTCATACAACATGTCAGAGTCAGGCAGAAATAGAGGAAACAACAAAAGAATGTCAGAAGGGACAGTTTTGATAGTTGTCAAATTCATCATGATGAGACTGCGCCCAGGTAATGGGTTTGACTGCAGCCAAACATGTCACATCTAAAAGATAGAACAGTTGAACTGAAGGGTGATCTGGGGACTTGAAATGGTTCTTCTTTTGTCACTTTGTATGGGAGACATTCCAATCTCTCTCTTTGATTCTTGTGCTCATCCTTGGGCATAAATATACCCATTGAGGCATGGACTAAGGAAGTCGTTCCTTTTTGGAGGCAAGGGAGGATTGTTAGAGGTAGATTTCTCTTGAGAGAGCTACATTTCAGTCATGCTAGTCTTGGGGTCATTGACAATTAAAGTTATCAGTCAATTCCCATGTTTCTCAAGGATTGTGTGATTGCACATAGCCACAATTGGAGTTCATTAATTTAGGTGCAAGTGAGAGAATACTGTACTGGGCATTTTCCCAAAGTCCTTTTTGAAACCCAACTAATATTTATTCATAGATTTATAGATTTTTTTCATGAAGGTCTCAAGATGGTAACTGCCAATATGATATCTATAAAACAGTTTAAATTGACTTAAGTGATTAAATTTTTTTGTTGATTGTGCAGGTGAGATCAATCAATAAACATTAAAATTAACAAATCTTATTGAGCTATCTTGAAGACCAACTCAAAGAAGCCTGCCACATGGTAACATTATGACAAGATACATGGTGATTAGGTAAGACCATAGAGTAGCATTCTAGAAGAGGAAGGGAAAGGTGCAAGTTTGTTGGCCTAACAATGGAGAGTGATATAGCAGCAGAACAATCCAATGATCACAGGAGCATAGTGGGCTATTAGATTAATTTGGAATCCTTGGTGCTTCTGTTAATTAGATGCTTTGATGACAAGGGTAGTATTGTGCCATGTTAGACTTGGGAGCATTTGTTGGAACAGTCATGACAACAACTATGCGGAAAATCAAGCATCTTAAAGTTTCAATTGAGCTTTTATTGTCACTGTTTTTCCATGATGCCCATTGGAACTGGAAGTATACATGGTGAAATTATATTACAATGGAGCCTTTCTCATGTTGTGACTTACTATTAGAGTAGGGAAGCAAGGCAGTCTTGCTTAACATAGTTGGCTTGAATATGCACTTGCTCTAACAAACTTGGGACAGCCATTTCTGTAAAATATATTTTATGGGTCCTACTGCCTGGGCTTTGCCTCCATCATGTGCCAACATTGCTTGGGATCCGGATAACAGTTCTACATGAAGCTTATGAATCTCAATGGTTCTTTTCCACTATTTCATATGGGATTATTCTCTGTGATGATCTGTAATTAAGGCACTTGATTGAATACATCCATTAATTAAAATGTTGTGTGCTTCTCCCTTTTATAGAATATCATACCGAAGATTACCTTGTGACCTTATATTGTGCCTTGCACTTGTATAACTACAATGATATAGTTCCATTGCAGAAAACTTCCCTTTACAAAAACTGTGAGCCTATTAGCTCACTGCTCAATTCCAGGATTGAAATTGGAATTTTATCAATTTAATCAACCATACTCTTCCTTTGAAATCCAAGTAGTGTCTTCTAGTCCTTGTGCTTTCTACTTTACCAGGTGTTGCTTCTAAGTGAACTGCTTGGTTTTCCTATAGATCCTTTACGTCATTTATTTCTTCTTGTTCCTTCTCAAGATGTTATGTTTCCAATCTATTGGCTTCTTGGGTTCAATCTCTATCAATCCAACTTCATCATATTTATACAATCCTGCCACTTTAAAGATTGGTGAAAGATGGAACCCTTATAGTTATTTGACCTTATATGCTTTGTGTAAATACTTCTTCGGTATTGAGGTCATTGTAGGTTCCATAGGAAATATTCCCTTCTGCTGATGTCCTGATCCTTTATCTCCTTTTGTAAATGTCTTCACTTTCCACGCTTATCCATATACGCCCAGCTACTTCTCTACAATTGCTTCACTTTGTCATGCATTCCATGTATGTTGTCTACAAACTTGTTTGCTTCAATGCTCTTCTAATCAATTATTGACAATCTCAAAGCAATCGCTCCCTACAGTGATAAGTCATATACAATCTATAATGGGGCCTTTCCTTTAGAACTATTTGATGAGTCAGCACAGGCAATCTTTGCTTGATCTAATTCTACATTTCAATGTCTTGGTTTAGTTTCTGCTAAATACCAATGATTTTTTTTTTTTACCACATTTATTGGAAATATCAGTCTATCCATCCATTCAAGAGTGATATGTGTTTGTGCAAGTATTGCACTTAGTGTAAATTTGACTTGTCGAGCCCCCTTTAGATCTTAATTTGTAGAAATCCTCGAGGAGATTGCATCAGGATTCAATGAGTTACCATATTTTAGTGTGCTTGGGATTTGTATGATATAGGCAGACTTTGTGATACCATTTGGATTGGGTTGATGTTGAGGAACCATTGGGATATGAATAATCTTAGGGTTAGCAAATGTTATTTATATATTCTTGGGCTATATGTGTCATTTAAATTCTTTTTGCAATTCAGATTGTACTCTTTTTGGTAACAAGTAGCTTTTGTACTTTTTGATACCTTCATATCTTGGTGTACTGTAGTGTTATTACTTGTGTAGAGCTTGTTTGATTTATTCGATCCAATATAGTGTTTTGACATTGTAGCGAATCCTATAGGTTGCTACCTTAGGCTTTGACCTTAGCTCTTGCTAGCGTGTTGATGCTTGGCAATCACCATGAGGTTGTCTTAATGTGTGACTTTGATTTCTTGTGTGAGCTTGAAACCAAGGGTTGAGGCCTGAGGGTATTCAAGGAGCATTAACATGTTCTTCTCCATAGTCTTGTGCTGGTGTTTGGTACAAGTGTGAAAAGCTTGTGGCATGAAGGGGACTTCTTATCTTTCATTTTTCCCCAAGCTAGATAAATCGTTTTCACAAAACCCTAATAATTTGGGCACACTAGGGATTTTTTTTGGATTTGATTGCACCAATGGATTCCTTGCAAAATTCACTTTTTAGAACATTTCCATATTCAATGAAATTTTTTAGGGAAAAATATATTGTGTTTAGGATTGCAAATTTTTCTTAATTTCTGTCCCCATTTTTTATGTAATGGCTAACCCCAAACTTTTTTTTTCTGATTTCTCACTTGCTGTTTGTGTTTGGTTTGAGATGTTTTGCATTGTGTTTCATGTGGCATTCACGTTTTGACATTGCATGGAGTACATATAGCAAAGAACATAAACTAGAAGGAAATATGCTTTGGAAAGAACACTTTCAGGAAACTCTCAGTAATCAGATTTAAATAACCGAATTTTTCCAGTCTTGAGATACAATGACATACTCAGAAAATATGTATTTTTAGACTTAACCAGCTCATTACAAACTCAGAAAGTAGGTAATTTTCAGACCTGTGAAAGCACCATACAGCAGATTTAAGACTCCTTATGAAGCTCTCTCTTCCCAATAAAGGATTGTTTCAGCCTTCCCATGAACTCAGAGTAATCATCGAACAATCTCCAGTTTACAATCTTTAATATCAGTAATGACAAGTTTTTCATGTTAATTTTAGACCAGAAATGAAGATAAGCAGCAATAAAAAAATTCAAACAATAGAACACAGCATATACCCTGGGAAAACCCTCCTTGAGGGAGAAAAACCCAGCAACAATAAATCACCTATATATTGAATAGAATAGCAACAAAATGCTTTACAAGGAGGCCAAACACAAGGCTGATCTGAAATGATAATGATGACACCACACACAATGAATATCAAACTTCTTCTTAAGTCGATCTGCTGTAGATATATCTCGAACTCTTGCTGATGCTAACTCACTTGAATGATGAATATGAATGAATAAATGATAGAGAGAGCAGCGCCTTGTATAAATACTAGTCAATATGATCTCCACCAAACAATGCGTCTCTTCAAGATAAGTCGGCCTCTTACAAAATGATGTGTCTCTTACAAAAGGTGGCGAACATTTTATTTATGTCGGCTACAATAAATAAAATATAAATTGTTATTTGAATGAAGTGCCTCTTCACAAAAGTCGGCTCCAAATAAATAAATAGCCACGGCTATATTTATTTATTTGCTTATTAATTAATCGATAGAAGAATGAGGCCTGAAGCTATATCATCAACACTCCCTCTTAGCTAGGGAGGAATCCTTCCAGATATCCAATGTCATGGAGTCTCTCAACATGACACCCACAATGGCTACACCCATTTGTGGAAAAGAGTTCATCACGGAGTCACTCAACGTGATATCGTCATGGAGTCACTCAACATGACGTCCATCATGGCTACACCCATGTATGGAAAGAAACAAGGTGCCTATCACGGAGTCACTCGACGCGATGTCATCATGGAGTCTCTCAACATGATGTCCACCATGGCTACTCCCATGTGTGGATAAACACAAGTACAAAAGAATCATCACAGAGTCTCTCAACGTGATGTTGTCATGGAGTCTCTCAACATGACATCCACCATGGCTACTCCCAAAGGGTGGAAAGAACCACATCTCCGTCTCAGAGATGGACAAGGGCTTTCACCTCAAATTTCTTCGTCTCAGAGAAAAAATGCATTATAGCAAATCACAAAAGATCACTGATGTTGAGTCTCCCTCTCAGTAAGGGCTTCATTCTCCACAACTCCAAGCTTGTCTCGAAAGTGCACAAACTTCGCTCTGGAGAGAGGCTTGGTGAGAATATCAGCCGTCTGATCATCAGTGCAAATATATCTCAACTGAATAGCTTTCCTCAGTACCATATCTCTAATGTAATGGTATTTGATCTCAACATGTTTTGTTCTATCATGGAACACTGGATTGACAGAAAGCTTCACACAGCTTTGATTGTCACAATGAATAATAGTCGGCTCCAATGATTGTCCAAACAATCCTGCAAGGAGCTTCCAAAGCCACATTGCTTCTCGGGCTGCTACACACGCTGCAATATATTCGGCCTTTGCAGTGCTTAGTGCCACTGAAGACTGCTTCCTGCTACACCAAGAAATCATTGCAGACCCCAAGCTAAAGCAACATCCAGAGGTGCTTTTTTTGTCAACTACATTCCCAGCCCAATCAGAATCAGAATAGCATTGCAACTTTAGATTTACACTGGAAGTATATCTCAGGCCATATCCAACTGTGCCACACAAGTATCTCAAGATATGCTTAGTTGCAACTAGATGAATTTGCCTTGGTTCACACATGAACTCACTGAGGGCACTCATTGCATAGCAAATGTTTGGTCTAGTATTGACTAGATACATCAACGATCCAATCAACTGCCTATACATGGTAGGATCTACTAGATCTAAACTAGCTGCAGACTCACTTAACTTCTTCAAATTAATTTCCATCGGTGTAGACATAGATTTGCAATCTATCATCCCAAATCTCTTCAAGATATCTATAGTATATTTCCCTTGACTTAGAATAATCTCATTGGGTCTCTGCCATACCTCCAATCCTAGAAAGTAATGCATAAAGCCTAGATCCTTCATCTCAAATTCAGAAGCTAACTCCTTCTTGCATTTGACAATGAGATATTCTGCTCCAATAAGAAATAGATCATCAACATAAAGAACCAAGATTAGAGCCTCGCCATCAACTACCTTGAAGTAAAGATTGGAATCAACATCATTCTTGGAGAATCCCAAGCTCATCAAGTTTGGATCAATCCTCTTATACCAAGCACGAGGAGCTTACATAAGGCCATACAAAGCCTTCTTCAATCTACAAACATGAGACTCCTTCCCATGAATCACAAAGCCATCAAGTTGCTCAATGTATACTTCTTCTTCAATCACACCATTAAGGAATGTTGTCTTCATGTCCATCTAATGTAGCTTCCATCCCTTAACTGCTGCAATAGCAATAATAGTCCTAATGGATGTATAACGA
>VDFB02324565.1:19217-36928 GCA_007258455.2 Sequoia sempervirens | reverse complement strand
AATAAATTACATTAATTTATTTAATTTATTTAATTGTAGAGGAAATATTGGCTAATTTTTTTTTTCAGGAAAAAGATGTGAGAGCTTGTATATATATATTATATAGAATAAAATGATTACATATTCAAATGTCCAAATTCAGAATATTTATGAAAATCATGTTGAAAGTTCAAAATTCAGCATGCAAGCCCCAAAATTTCTACTATGAAGACCACCCTTACAACTACTACTGAAATTACATAGATAAACAAATTACTACCCAGAAACTATTAGACATAATCCATAACAAAACCAATAAACTCTAAATTCTAAGTAAAAAACCCCCACAAAATACATAAGCTATTCTTCCATGAAGTCACCTTGCACTGAATTTTCATCCTGAAACTCCAATCCCTCTGTCAACTGAGAGCCCCTTTCAAACACACTTTGCCCTCAAACAAGAACTCTAAGAAATTGCATTCGATGATCCAACTATGCATGGGCATTCCCTAGGGAGCTAGTTGTTGGTGGAAAGGTGTGAACAAACTATGCGTGCCATTCTCCCCTAATTGGTGAATTAACCTTGAGTTGTAAATCCAATTGCAAGCCACTACTTGAAGGATGCAATTTACATGTGCTCTCAAGACAACAAGGGCATAATACTTCTCCTTTATGTCCACCTACATTATAGTGCAAACACATCTTCAATTCTTCCTCAGAGCCTGCAACAAGATGTTGTCATTTTTGTTTTGAAGAGCCAGCCTTAGGGCATCAAAAACGTCTTCAAAACCCTAACGGCTCTGCACGAACTCCCTAGGAAAGAGCCCACCGATATACCCTTCGCCCCTAAATATATTATATGCTTGCACTGCTTTAAGTATAGCGTTATCCAACAGAAATTGGAAATTGACAAATTTCATAGCCAACTCCGCAATTTCGCCTAGAGATTGGAGAAAATCCATAGCATTTGAAAGGAAAATGGATATCACTTGGGATGGGAAAAGAAGATGCCTTGCTCTAGGACTAGTAACGTCGATACCCAACACCGTGTGGATGTAGTTGTCTACTCTAACACAGTCCATGTTGAACATCAGTTTGAGACACTCATGTGACAGGTATCCCTCAAAGGGTTTCTCCCATGGACTAGAAGAATTGATAGATGAATTAATTAAATAACTAATTATTATTTAATTAATGGAGAGGAAAAATTAATGAGTTAATTAAATAATTAAAAAATATTTAATTAATGTGAATGAGAGAAAATGATGAGTAGTATGCTAGCTTAATTAAATAATTAAAATTATTTAATTAGTATTGACAAAGCAATCAACAAGAAATGATGAGGTGATGAGATGAAATGTGTTAGTCATTATTAGGTGTCTAAACAAAACAAGAATAATAAAGACACTTATAGTAAAACTAAAATTTAAATACAAAATTTATAGAATAAATAAGGTGAAAATAAGCTAGGATTAGGAGATAATAAGAAATAATTTAATTTATTGAGTAGTGACCTTGGAAATGAAAATATGGATAGCCTAATTGTGAAGGAGTCTTATAAGAAATGATGATGACACATGAAAGGGGAAAGGGGAAACATAGGGGTAAGAAATTGGTCCTAGGAAGGGATGAGGACACATGAAAAGGGGGATGAGATAAAGGAAGAGGGAAAATAGGTTAGAAAGGGTTCAAAATGAAAAAATAGGTAAAACAATAAAGTAAGCACAAAATATGTAAAAATAAATTGTATGTTATGCAGTTTTTTTGAACACTTTGCACCCCCTTTAGAACACTTATTATGCTCTAGGGGAAAGAAGATCACTAAAGTAAGAGTATAGTAAATAATATAGCTAATCATGAAATATCAAAGATACAATTTACCAAATGAGAGATATTATTCTTTAGATATGTCTTTGTTCTTTGTTCTCATGATTATACCTAGTTTTAGCAGAGCATCCATGGCTAATTATCAACATAAGGAAAATAAAAGCATATCTAGGGAATGAAATAAAAATCAACCAAAAATCTATCTAATATTTGCCTAGATGATACATGCCTTATCATAAATATAGGAAAATTTGATCTAGCTATCTAGGGAGAGATATGTGAATATCCAATGGGTTGTAAGGTAGGAGCCCAAGGATAGAGCTTATGCTAGTTACAATGTTATGGAATCCATAACACACCCCTATGTTTTTGAGATTAGGGACACTTGCATTTCATTTTATTCATTTTCATATATCTATCTCAATAAGAACAAATTTGTTTGTATTATGGTCATATTATTTTGTTTAGACTCATGTCATCCTTTAGTTGTGTAGACACTAAATAATTTTTCCTCCACTATCATCATATTATTAACATCATGACCTATAGTATCTATTATTATTTTATCATTTTTATATTCATTGTCATCCATTAATCCTTCATTATCATTTAATTAAATAATTCCTATTATTTAGTAAGGATAACTTCTCTCATTCATTTTAGTAAATAAAATTATTCATTTCTCACATTTTTATGCATAAATAAATAATTTAAACTCTATATTCTACCTCATTTAGGTAACTAATAAATCAAAATTAGTTAATTCATTCTTTTATCCAGTCAAATAATAAATTAAATAACTTAACTCCTTCATGCAAACAATCAACTCACTCATCTAACATCTATGCAATTATCTATGCAATTAGTTAAATCCTAACTCACTCATCATGGTCAATTGACTAATACTCTATTTAATTAAAAATTAAAATAATTAGCAACTCCTCTATATTTTCCACCTCTCCTTGTTCCATGCATCAATCATAGATAACTCAAGATTCAAGATCAAATCTAATCCATCCAACCAATCCTCCAAAAATATATAAATGCATCCTCAAAGTTCATCCTTTTGATATAAAATATTCAATACAAACTTATATTTTCAAATCAATAATTGAAAGAATGTTAACATTTATGACGGGGAAGTGAGAGGACCCACATATCAAAATTATTCATGAGAACATAATACAATTCTCAAAAAAATGTTTGTATGTATTAGAATAGTGATTTAAATATTATTTTTTATGCTTTGGTTTAATCTAATTTACATGCATTCAAGTTTTATGTTTAGTCCTTAAAGTTCTTATTCAATTTGGGAGTGTATAGTCTAATCACCTTGATATTCACGAATTTGTCATTTTAAAATGATATTTAAACTTTAGTTCCACTTGGTTGTATTTTTCTAATGTATTTATCACATTCATAGTTATTTCACAATAATTTGCATTATTTTGTTTGAATTGAGTTGTCTAGTTCTTAAAAGACTCTTGGTCATGTTTGAATCTCAAAAAGAAAAAATCCATCTTATAGCTCATTTGAAGAGTGGAGTATCTAGTGTCACAAATCATCACTTGAGTTATCTTGTTGTGATCCCTATTAATATTTTAAATATCTCACCCTTTTGGAAACTTATTACTTTTTGTGTTGCTTAATGTATTTATCAATTTTCATTATTCTCATTGATTTCTGTCATAGTGTTGAACTTATTAGAATGCTAAATGCTTACCACACTTTGGTGTCATGCATGTCATGTTGCTAGAAATCACCTTCAAAAGGTTTTGTAAAGTTAATCATCACATTTATTATGTACTTTTATGCTTTATGCAACTTGGAAATGATTGGTAGACTTTTTCTTTGACTTAATATGTAAGGTACGGATCTCAAATAACAATAATTAAACCATTATTGGAAAGATATACTTATTTTTACAATAATTCTAGAGGGTTATCCTCATTACATGCCATGTCATCAAACAACATTAAATTCTTACATAGGACATAATAAAAAGAATATTGAGTTATAAAGATTGACTTAGGTAGTTCTTCACCAACAAGTCATAACAATATAATAAAAGTACAAGTAATGTACACATACACTAGAATCATCCACAAAAGGTGTACAATCTATAAGTACATATTGCCAATAACAAGCCAATATTAATGTGGAGAGACAAATATTAAAGCCTATGACCACCTTTGAATCTCACATAGTCATTTGCTAATTAGTAGATGAGAACATGGTCCAAGCACTTTTTGCACCCAACCTATTGACATTTCATTCCCCCCTTTTATGACCCATCATTGATAATTGATCTGAGAGATCCTACATGGGCCACCTTGCATGAATTTCTCTTGGAAGGTCCAAAATTAGCTAAGTCTTGAGGTTTTGGGCTTTCGAGTTTTCACTTACCTTCATACTCACATGCCTTCTTCATCGCTCCCACTCCTTCTTTGCCTTCCATTTTATGCTAAGTGTTTCAGGTTTCAACCATCAACTTTACCCTTTAACCCTTACCGCTTCCCTTTGGTAGGCCTTAAGCCTTACCCTCGATCATCGAAGTTCCAAGGATGATTTTCAATATTTTTCTAAGTATTGACTTGTTAGACTTCAAGGATCGAGCTTCCATCTTATTTCTTTCCACCTTTCAGTTTTGGTAAGCCTCAAGCCTACCATATGACTTCTGAATCCCAATCAAAGGAATTTCAAAAATTTTGCAAGTCTTGGTCTGTTAAACTTCGGGGTTTGGTCTTCCCTCTTACTGCTTTCCATCTTTTCATCATAGGAAGTAAGCCTTCCTCCTAATTCTCGATCCCTGAAATGCCTTCTTAGCTTATATTTTTCTTATGTTTGACTATATACTCAATACTGCCCATTTCCAGTCCCTTAAGTAACAAATCATTCCATTACAACATCCTAGTCTAACTGGTTTTATCCGGTTTGAAATATTTGGCTAAGTCTTGAAGTCAACAGTCTTTTGGTCAATACTCAAAACTTTTTCAGTCATTGACTAGGTTTTCATAACCTTTCCTATTCCCAACATATCACATAGGGTTCATATTTGTGAAGTTCTAAAGTGTGTCGATGTCTATAAATGTTTTCTTAACCATTGAAGGCCTTATCTAAGTAAAGTTGAGTCATTTCATAGTTTTGGTCAAGTTTGGAAACTTGTGTCGGTATCCGAAAAAGTTGTCTAAGCTTTCTCTTTCTACCCTTGATGATGATAAAAGTAATAAAGATAAAGGGTTTTCGGTGTTTCATATTGGTTTCAAAACCCTTGTTGACCACCGAAAAGGTTATTAAAACTGTTCTTTTTCCAATCAACCCATTGATTACCTAGGTCATGGCACTAAACAAAGTTTATATTTTATCATTGACTGGCTACGTAGTTGAAGGTTGCTTAAGTTATGACTTAAGTCTTTGAAGTCATCATGGTGACTAGCCCCTCAACCTAGGTGATTACCTATTCCGTGGAGTATCAAAGACTTTATTATTTCCTAAAGTCCAGTGATAAATGTTTTCCCACAAAGATCAATGATTAACGATTGGGCAGCTCTTGCACACCCACACTACTCAAAGGGTGATGCCATTAGTTATCTGGAGGAATGTAGGAGGATGAAACATGTTCATGAAAGCGATATGCAATGTTGGGTCCTCATATTTTCCTTTCAAAGTGCAGTACGTGTCACCATCCTATTGCATTGCAGTGCCTTAATACATCACAAGTATGGATTGAAGAAGAATGAAGGAAAGTGTGATATGCACCGAAGGTTCCAGATTGTTACAATTGTTCTAATCCTAGTTCATCACAAGGTTCTAATGCATCTTAGTTTTAAATAATGAAGTTGTATAAAGAAATGTGATATGCGATGAATGCTAGGGAGAATGGTATATGTTGAGAGAATACTCCCTGATAGGTTTCAATGGGATAGGTTGTCGCAAGGTCTCAAGGCATCACATTTTTAATTCATAAAACATAAAGATAAATTACGATGTGTGATGGTTGTGAGGGGGAGATATAAGGGTGATGTGGCTTCATTTTATTGCATCGTGGGGATGCAATCCATCACATTTTCAAGGGAATGGCTTCTGAAGGGAGACGTGATGTGAAGGGAGTTTGTGATGGCCATTGATCATATATCTCCATGATTAATGACCATGTTTTAAGCTTCTATTGGGGTTTTGATCTCAGGCATACATCCATGATCTAATGGCCTAAATTAAAACTCTAACGACTAAGCACGTCGTGTTCATGGGAGGACTTGGAGTAATGGAACAACTACATTTTCAACAACTAGATTGAATTTGATTGGCTCCAAATTTATTTTTTGCGCTTCTCCCATACTACATTGATGGCTGGGGTGGTGCAAGCATTCTCTGACTTCTAAAAGTGGATTTTGTGGAGCCTATACTCATTTATTACTTCCATTTCATCCTTTCTGATGGATCCATGCCCATATCCATAATTTTATGGGGGGATTTGGATGCAATTTCAAGAAAATATTTATGGAATGGGTATGGTGTGCAGGTCTTGGCTTCTCTAGGCTCTCTTTTTGGCATAGATCTCATGAAAAAATCTTTCCTTGATCAGATATCCTTGATTACTAACCCTAGTTGGGTTAGGCTTTGAGTTGCATTAATCCAAGTTATGCTTGATGTATAAAAGCAACACTTGTATTCTTATTTTTCTCCTCTCGTAGTTTTGTTTTACAAAAGTTTCTATATTCTATATTCTGCCATTCTAAAATTTGTATTTATGCCTTATATTAATGAAATCTAGCTATTGTCACAACTATTTCTTGCATGTTTGAGTAAAAATTCTTACCTTCATGTCTAATTTTTTTGTTTTAGTTGATTTGTTAATGTATTGAACAATCTTAAATAAAATAAGGAACAAATTCTATCTTTGTGTATCACCTCTATTTCATTTCATGTTCTCTTTCTATCACTTTTCCTTGTGAGCTATTAGAGTAGAGTAGTGATAGGGTTTTCATGTGTTGGGTTAGAACAAAATATTTGCACTTAGGTTAGAAGAGGAAGTCGGCCTTCTTCGGAGATTCAACCTCATTTGTGCAAGGTCCCACACCTTTAAGTTGTTTCCATTGTGTCATTAGAAAACTAGACTCTTGCTGAGTAGGGTACAATTTTATGTGATAATAGTTTATCGAATTCCTGACGAGACAAGAAGAAATTTCATTTCATCTTGTTGAGAGAGTGGTGCTTCTCTCAACATTTTATCCTTGAAGAGGCTCTCAAACAAGTACGTGGTGACTTTTCAGTCAAAGGAGGACTCTCCATCAAGGTTAGCAACTCAATTTGCTACCTAGAACTCCTAGTTACAAGGAAGACTTGTGCATTCATGCCTAGAATTCAAACAAGGGCATCTTCTAGAGGTAACTTCTAGTATACTCAAATCTCATTTTTTACATCTAGAAGAAGAAATAGACAGTCTTTGTCACCTATTAGGAGAAATAGAGGCTCAAGTATATCTCCTAGAGCTCAATCTATGCCACCTATGGGTAGATTATTTCAAGCTAGAACACCTGTTGTCCATACAAATAGGGCATTATTCCATATGAATTTTCTTAGAAATAAACCTTTTGTATTTTAATGGTGGAATCCCTTTAATTTATCCCAAAAGAATGATATACCATTCAATTCCCTCAAAAGCATTCCCCATTTCATTGGTGAAACATCCATAACTCTAGAAGATCACATCATAGATGTGGAAAATATATGCTCAGTGCATGATGTAAGAGAGGATAATGTGGTTGTTAGGTTGCTTGCCACTTCTCACAAGGGTAAACCATTGTAGTGGTATAAAGGATTTCCACCCAAATCCATTCACAATTGGGATGAGTTAGGTGAGAAATTATGCAAGCATTTTGAAGAAAAAAGTGACCACTTATCCCTGGTAGAACAATTAATAATGATTAAGAGAGAACCTCATGAATTCATGAGTGAATTCAATTACATATTTCAGAAGACTTGGGATAGAATCCCTACCTTTGTGAAGCCTTCTCTCAAGTATGCTTTCCTATATTTCTTAAGGGCTCTTAACAGTGATGTAGCTGTTATGATTCAGTCAATGGGTGGTTTTATCTTACCTAGAGGCTATGAAATTGCCATAAGGGTAGAAAATTATTTAATACAGGATGGGATGATAACTCCTAGGCCACCAATGCCTTTATTCCTAGAGTTTCCTTCATAACCAACAGTGGCTCATGTCCTGGTGGCTCCTATTCTAGTGGTTTACACAAGCTAACCTTCTACTTCTATTGCACTTCAAGAATATTGGGGCACCGTGCTCTAAAGTATGACTAATGAGTTAGTATCAATGAAGAGGAAAAAAGCTCAAAATAATAGGCCCTATCACCTCAAAGTCAAGGTTATCAGTAAAATAGGCCACCTTATCAAGGACAAAATTGGTGGAATCATACCAAGCCTATGAATAACATACATCCACCTAATACCAACATTACTAAGGCTCTAATCCCAGTGAAAAATAATCTAGCACACGAGGAGTGGTGCTACCCTTGTGAGCAAGCTTATAATTAAAATTATTGCCAAAATGGAGAGTTTGTACAAACTCTAGTGGTTCAAAATGAAACCTATACTTCAAGGTAGCAATTTGGTACAAACCAAACAATTGATAGTAATCAAAATCATGCACATGAGGACTCCCTATTGGTCAATTGACATCAAGAATATTTATATGGTGTAAATCAAACAATTGCTAATACAATAGCTCAAAATATAAGATTAAAGAAAAGAGTAATGGAGGGTGGCACATCTTCCATGGTTGGGCAAGCATTGGTTCCTCAACAACCTCAAAAAAGTGTAGATATTGGACTAACAGGTAGAATGACAGATGTTCCTCAATCAAATCAGCTTGCTAGCAGGTCTAAACAAGTAATGGAGCAGCCTAAGATCACCCAAGCAACTAGAATAGATCTTGTTCTTCCAAAGGTTCCTTCTAAAACCAGTCAACTTCCTGTCAACATAGTGGATCAAATGAAGAAGGATAATTTGAATGTTACTATGTGGGAGGCTCTATCTATTCCATCACAAAGGGATTTGTTGTTGTAGGCTTTGAAAGAGCATAAGAAATTAGGTGATGTACAAGAAAAAGATCAGAATACTCCATCAAGAAGCTTGGTGCAGCCCAAAGAAGAAGGGAACTCTAACAAAATCAGTGAGCCACCTCTCTTTTATCTTTCTCTAATTAGTGGAAATCATATAGTGCATAATTGTATGATAGATTCAGGGGCAAGTAGTTTTGTTATGCCCAAGGTAATTGCTGATCTCCTTGATATTAAATATGAACCTATGATAAAGGTAGTCTTACAATTGGATGAAATTGTTGTCAAAATAGTGGGGGTGATTAAGAACCTAAAATTGACCATAGACCTCCCTACTCATTTTTCCATTTGTTTGTCTAGAGATTCACTGCTAAGATAGGTGGATATTTATTTTTTGATTGGACTCACATGTTATTTAGAATTAGATATGGTACTAAATCAACCATCAAATCTAGCCCCATAGCAAAGGATCATCTAGAGCCTTACACTCCTATTCCAATAAACATGAACTGTACATTGCATGATCAAAAGGAGTGTTCTATTCATGAGCCTGCCCATCCTATAGAGGAGGTACCTGATTGTTTATTGGATAAATAGGGAAATGATTTACAATTTGACCCACTAACTATTGCTGAAGTGGAGGAGACTGGTCTTGACACTTATTACATTCATAAAGAAAATGCTACTATCCCCAATCTCATAAAAACTCAAGACGATATAGGGGAATTGTGGTAGATGATTTTTGATGGTTCTAGAAATAGAAATGGTGTTGGTGTTGGCGTAATGTTGGTATCTCCAAGAAAGGAGAAATATTACTTCTCTTTCAATCTTCAATTTAGTTGCACTAACAATGTGGTTGAGTATGAAACACCCATCCAAGGTATCCAAATTGCACAAAAAAGGAATATAAAGTTGTTATAGGTATTTGGTGATAGTTAATTGGTTGTTCATCAGGTTAGATATCAAAGCTCTACCAAGAACAATTTTCTAAAATCCTACAAGCATAGGGTTTGGGATTTGATTGAGTAATTTGAGGGTTTTAATATCCAAACAACTCCAAGAAATCAAAATAAGCATGATGATAGACTTGCAATAGTTGGTGCTCAATTTGACATACCAACACATATTGCAAGCAAAAAGGAGCAGCATATCAGGCTTCTTGTGAGGCCTGTTGTTTCGAATAATCAAGATCACTAGTAGGTCTTTGAAAGTGACCAACATATAATGATTTTTTTTGTAAGAGGAGGCATAATTTTCTAAAAGAAATGAATCTAAGTTGCATAATCAATATGGTGATCAGATTGTGCAGTTGAGTAGAAACAAGCCATTAACTCATTTGACTGCAAAATACGACGAAAATTTTTGACGAAAGATGTATAATTAGATGTATTGTCAGGTACTTGTGATATTTAATGTGTAATTTTCAATTTTTTAAAATTTTATCCCTGACATTCGTCGAAATTTCGATGAACCTGATTTTTCGTCAATATTTCAACAAAATTTCATCAAAATTTCGATGAACATGTGAAGTCAAAATTGTGGCCGACATAAATAAAAGTGAGCTCAACTATTTATTGCGACAACGTTTTGCTATACTTCTAAATTTTCTCTGCTTGTGAATTTGCTATATTTGCGACAGTTTGTGGAGAACTTAGGATGATTTTCTTGGGAAAAATTAGAAAAAAATTCAAGAAGATATTGCCAGGTTGAGGGTAGTCATTGTCTTTTTCCAGAATTCAGTTGTGAAGTTAGATTTGTACTTCCAGGTTTGAAAATCATATTTTAAAGCAACATCTCATCAAATTTCATTTTTAGACTTGTGCATTTTCAAATTTTGATTTCCAGATTTTGTTTTGCAAGTTCAATATTCTAATTTTAGGAGTCTAACAGTTGGAAATCATAGTAAAATCAGAATTTAATAAGTTCTAGAATTAGCATTTTAAAGTGTTTTTTGGGGTCATTAACTTCGGGCTATCTTCTCTTTTGCAGGGGTGGTTGCATGCCGATTTTTTTGTGTGTAAAATATCATAATTATTAGATTTTGTTACCTATCTATGATTAAAAATTATTGGAGTGTGAGTTTGATATTTTTTGAAGATCTAAATATTCAAGCTTGGTAAAGAAAAATCATGTCAGATAATATTAGTCCAGAACAAAATGAAGAGACACTTGCTAGATTGTGAGCTAGATTGAAAAGAAAGGGTGATGGGAAATGTTATTGTCCTTGCAATAATTGCAAGGGCTTAAAGATGAGAAGACTTTTAATCACAACAACTGAGAAACATTGTAGGCAGCGTGGTCACATTGAAAGGGGGGATGATTATCGTCCATTGGTAAGTTGTTCATTATATGTGTTTATATTGATTGAATTTGTAAATGTTTATATCCTTTTAACATTTTATATATATATATATATATATATAAAATCACTTGATCATGATCATGGTTTATTTGTGTCTATCATTATTATAAAGGTGGAGTGCCCTAGGGCACATGATATGGATTATCATGACCTAGAGAATGTGGTTTTGCAAGCGGAGGAACATGGAGCTGTGAATATCGAAGATGAAGTTAATGATCCTATGGAAGAAGATGATCATGTGCCAGAAAAAATAGTTGAAGATGATGGTACAAATACATTGATCCATGACACATTTAGTGTCACAACTGATCATGATGATTGAGATGACTTTGATGATGTTCATGATTTACCTGTACTTGAGAAGGCAAATGAGCCCCTTTATGAAGGCTCCCAAACAACTCTTCTCTTTGTTGTATTGTTGCTGGTGAATTTGAAGGTTATGAATGGTTTATCCAACATAGCAATCTCACGGATGTTAAGGTATGCCATATATGTCATCTTTTTTCATCTATTTTAATTGTTGTTAGTTCATCACTAGTAAATAAAGGATGAAATATGTACCATTAATATTATTTATATTAACAAATTATTTTTTTGTTGTAGATTGATTGGTGAATTTTTGTTACCACCATCAAATATTTTACCTCACTCATACTAAGATTTATCTGGCATTATGAAAGATATTGGAATGGATTATCAAGCAATAGATGCATGTCCCAATGATCATATTATATATCATAAACAACATGAATTTGCAACAGAATTCCCAGAATGTCATATCAGTAGATATCGAATAGATCAACTATCAAAAATGGTGTCTTGCAAGGTTCTTCGTTATATTCCCATTATTCCACGTATGCAATGATTATTTAGGTGTGAAAGCTTAGCGCAATTTATGGATTACCATGCACAGAATAGAAGTGGAGATGACATTCTTCGAATGCTTATGAATGGTTCTTCATTTAGGGACATGAAGGAAAAATGGCCACACTTTTAAAGAAGAACCTCGTAATCTCAGGCTTTCATTGGCAGCAAACGGTGTTAATCGATTTGGAGAGCTAATATCTATTTACTCGATGTGGCATGTTTTTGTTATCAACAATAACATTCCTTCATGGATGTCAATAAATAGGGAGTACATAATGTTGGAAATGATTGTTCCAAGTATTTGTTTACATCAATTTTCTTTAACATAGTAGCATCTCATTTGTCTTATTTGTTGCATAATGACTTATATTTTTTTCATTTAATAGTCATGTACATTAATGTATATATATTGCAATAAAATGGTTATAATAATTATGTAATGTTTATGTTCATTCAACTAGGTAAGTACCAAGTTAAAGATATGAATGTATATATCGAGCCTCTTATCGACGAGTTACTGAAGTTATTGAATGGTGTCACTATGTATGATGTCTCTAGACCAATAGGACAAAGACAATTTCAATTCCATGCAATGCTTGTATGGACAATTCATGATGCCCAGGGCTAACACATTTTTGTGGTATGTTATAACGTTCGACTACACTTTAAAGATATTTAATTTTATGAAGTAGATATCATGCATGTTTTTAAAATAATCTATTCATTATATATAATTATAAAATTGACATATTTAATCCAATTATATATGATCTTGCAGGTCTTCAAACAAAGGGAAAATTTGCATGTCCAATTTGTGGTTCAAAGATGAAATCTCGTCATTCAACAAGTTTAGGAAAGCAGGTGTTTGATGAGTATAGGCACTTCCTCCATAGAAATCATAAGTATCAACTATTGAAAAACATCTTTTCAATGGGAAAGAAGAGACTACATCAAAACCATGAAGAATGACACCTCGCCTATGGAAGTTGGAATATAATAGAATTAATCGTCAAGGTTATACATCAAGATCAAATTGTTTATCTATCATATATGATATGTTTTGAATTTATATTTTTATATTGTGTTGTGTTTACTCATGTTGTAATTGACAATGATTGTCGTTGTTAATTTGTTTAACTTATATGCTTCATGAAGGTCGTCAAGGCATTAATGGTCGACTTCCACAGGGACTGAAAAGTTATCCCAGACAATTTAGTAGGTTTCCCTACTATGAGCAACTAGAAATTGTGCATTTGTTTGATACAATGCATATCGGAAAGAATATAACAAAAACGTATGGAAAATATTGGATGGAAGGCATGACAAAGAAAAAATTGTCAAAATTTGTAGTGACATTCAAGAAGCCAATCATGCAATGAAAATTTCATTCAATTAAATAGCGATGGAGACCAAATTAATATAAGTGCCCTTGGTTATTAATGGAGCAACAAAGCAATGCTATAAAAGAAGTCATACAAAAAATTTGATTTCCCACAGGATTTGCTGCGAACATAAACAATATCATAACAAAGAAAGGTGAATTTGGGTCAGGGATGAAAATGCATGATTGGCATACCTTCATTAAGGTAATTATTCTGGTATATATATATATTTGTATATGCATGTACTTTTCAGTTGTATTATGTTTACTAGTTTTGGAAAAATAATGAAAAGATCATTTTATAATTGTTGTGATGCGTTCTACCTCTATCTCTCGGAGACAACTTAAAAATGTCAAGCAAGTTATATATGATCTTGGAAAATGCATGAGGTAAGTAGCGATATTTGTTCAATTCATTGTATAGATCTTATAATTGCCATTTGTTTTACTTGTTATGTAATATATTGTATATTTTTGTTAAATCTCATTAATATATTTGTACCTTGAATCACTTGTAGATGGTTGTCATCTAAAGAAATCCATAAAGAAGATATAAATTATTGGAAGAGAAAATTCCTTGTCCTAATGTGTGAAATGCAAAAGTGTCTACCTTCGACATTTTTCAATGCACAAGAACACTACCTCATACACCAAGTTGAGGAGATTGAATTGTGTGGACCTGTACACACAAGGTCAATGTGGATGGTTGAGAGGCACTTGAAATTTTTGAAGGCTTTGGTTAGACAAAGAGCACATCCTGAGGGTTCTATGGTGGAGGGATATATGGTATACCAGACCATGGTGTACATTACTAAATATCTTCCTAAGTTTGCAACAAAGATCCATGTAGATCGCATTTGGGATCCCAACTCCATTAACAAATTTGAAGGGGAGTACCTGATGGGAAAAGGTAGATTGAGGAAAGTGAGAGGTAATTATAAGATGGTCATGGAGATTAATTAGAATACATTTTACATTTGGTTTTTATGTATATTGTACTTATTTAATTATTAATCTTCAATATACATCAATTATAAATTAAGGTCATATATTGTGGTAATTAACTAATTATATGTCCTTTGTGAATTTCAATTTTTTTTGATACAGTTGGTTGAGAGTAGGATGCACTACATTTGTATGTCGCAAACAATCTTGATTGGATGATGGTATGGATTGAACGATGTCAACAATCTGGTCGCGCATTAACATGGGAAGGTGTGGCTTCATTGGTTAAAGAAGCTCATCGTAATGGAGATTTCAATGTTACACCAAGGGAAATTGATTTATCATATGGTTTAAGAGATAAACAAGTACGTATAAATATATTAATCACCCATGATATTATTTAATTATTTTCAATTATATTGATGTATATATATATTGATTTTTTTTTCTTTGCATACATTCGTCCAAGAATAAATATGTTTATCAACTGACAATATTGCAATAATTTTTACATGTTTGACATATTGTAGGTGAAACACCACAAGGCTATGTGGTGCAATGGTCATAAATTTTGAATCAAAAAGTTGGATGACACGAAGAAAACTTGTGATTCTAGGATAGCTGCAGTCTTTCAGGTGACTAATGTTTCATCTAGAAGTGACATACATTCAGAAGTCTCAGAAAATTGATACTATGGGATTTTGGATTATACACTTGAGTGTGACTTTAAGTCCTTCAAATTAGTTATGTTCGCCGTCCTATGGTACCGACTACGATTGAATGAAAATGATCCCGAGAGAATTGTTATTGAACATGATAATGGATTTACCATGGTTAATACAAGGTCGATTGAGTGAGTTGGAAATGAGCCCTATGTTCTTCCAAGCCAATGTGAGCAGTATTTTACTCAGAGGTTCCAGGTAAACCGAGTTGGTCATTTGTTGTTAGACATGATCCAAGAGGAAGGCCGATAAAGTATAATGTGGTGGAAGAAGAAGATGTCGAAGAACTAGAAGATGATGTGATGATGATCGGGATCAACGGTTAGTTGATGATGTGCCCGAAGATGTCGAAGAAGAGGAACTAGATAATGATGATGTAGGAGTTACTGTTCATGAAGATGATAGCCGTGTGGATGATGACATTATCAAAACTGATATCAATGACTATGATGATGATATGACCAATCCTTACAATGTCGAATTTGGATCAGATGATACAGACAAAGAATTGGATGAAGAAGAAGATCAATGACATTGAAATGTATGAGTTATGTGATTATATTATCTATTTGATATTGATTTCTTGATAGAATTATATGACTTATGTGGTTACATAATTAATTCATGATGTACTTTTTAATGTTTTTAATTCATGATGTTACAACTATTCTAGCTCTCTTAGAAATTTCCATATGATCATAATGAATAGTGTTTTGGGAAATTTCATGAAAGATGACACATTGATCGTAGTAGTGAAATAATTGCAAAGTTGTTTAGATTTTTTAGACCAATCACCCTTTGCAATGTCATTTTTAGGATCATCTCCAATTTGATTACTATAACACATAAGGTAGGATTTTATTGGCTTATCTTGGAGGAACATTGTGGCTTTGTGTAATGTGAGCAAATTTTGGATGGGGTAGTTGCTATTGCTAAGGTGGATCATTCCTTTATGCGAAGGCCATACACTTATGATTGGGTCAAGTGTTCTTTTCTTTAGAAAATTCCTATTGCCTTTTTGATAGGTTGTGATTTGATTAGATGGGTTATTAAGCACTTATTTCAAGTAATTTATGTCTATTTTAATTTCTAATTTATTAAATTCAAACACATCCAAAATTATGTCCCTTGATTTAATTGATTATTACGTTATTTAATTATTAACTCAAATGACACCTCCAATTTAACTATATCTAATTGAATTTATCTAAAGTGTTGAACATTTTTAGATCAAATTTAGTAATTAACTCAAACAACTTTTCCAATTTAACTATATGTATAGATAACTTTAAGTTATTTTTATTTTAACTAAAAGTGAAGTTACAACATACAAATTAAATGATATTTATGATTGTAAAATTTATGATTAAATATATCTCTTAGAATCCTTTTTGTCCCAATTTGAAAATAATTCTATATTATAGAATACATTTTTTTAAATTTTAAGATGAAAATAGCAAGGAAAAATCAAACAAATATCTTTATGAAAGAAGTATATTGGCGTGAAATTAAATATGATTTGTATTCCAATGTAAAAACTACAAAGAATGGAAACAATTCTTTCAACACATAAACTATTATATAGTAGTCAATTAAAATGAAAAAGCTTACTCTATATTAGTTAGGATACACAACTAAGAAAATGATCTAAATAGTCTAATAATTTGACCATTAGCATATAGCAATTTCTATAGAGTTGTAGATCTCTTCCATTTCAAAAACACAAAACAATATTAGGTAGATAATCAAACATCTTTCATTTCTATAGTGACTTATTTATCCTAGAGGAACTAAGCATATAGTATACAAAGAAAACCAACAAACCCACAACTACCCCTATTTTGAAGGAGTTTAGTTTTCTCTCCTTCCTCTTTCTAATCTTGTCTAATTATTTTAAAGAGACCAAGGGTCATAACACAACTTTATTCAACCCACTAAATAGCCTGGTTAATGAAACTTGACAAAAGCAACAAAACAATTGCTACATTTGGCATTTCATGTGGAATGAAGAGTGGTGACAATAATCTACTTATAGTTTAATAAAACACTATTTTTAGAAGGCTTGACATTAGAAAGATAAGTGTTACTTTTATATCTCTATCTCTATCTCTATCTCTATCTCTATCTCTATCTCTATCTCTATCTCTATCTTTATCTTTGTTTCTCTCTCTTCTCTCTTTTTTTCTCCGTATCCCTCTTTTTATCCCTTTATTTCTATCTTTGCTCCTCCTTTGTCTCATTTTGCTTCCTCTCTTGCTCTCTTTCTCTTTTTTCTCTCTCCACCTATCTATATCTTATCTCTATCTCCCTCTCGCTCCCTTTTCTCTTCCTTTCTCTTTCTCTCTTTCTCTCTCCATATCTTTGTCTCCTTAAGTGTGCAATGGGTACATTGAAGAGATAGGTTGAAGAGGAAGAGAGAGAAGAGAGGGAGATAGATAGGTAGAAAAGGGAGAGAAAGAAGAGGGGTGGAGAGGGAGAGTGATATGTAGAAAGGGAGAGAGAGAACATAGGAGAGAGAGGGAGAGATAGCTCAATATATATAGAGGGAGAGG